>OZ035834.1:23231446-23313153 GCA_964034765.1 Knipowitschia caucasica | reverse complement strand
ATAAACTGTAATATAGCCGCTTATAGGTTCATGGGTGTGTCACGGAGCTACAATACTTTACAAATAAACTGCCATTAAGTCATTAAGAATAACATATGAGCCAGAGATGAGGACATGGGACCATCAAGACTCAGACCTGCCTAGGACTTGTGAGTCTCCAGTGTATAATGAAATGAAAACTCTCTCTCCCTCACCAGTTGCGTCCAGTGTAGGGTTGCCAATCGGGGGGGAAACACCCTAGGTGCTGTGGCCCCTGATGGCCACTGGGCTGACCACTCAATATTGGATTAGAAAAAGAAAGGTAAAAAAAAGCGAGGTTATGCAGCTGTAGCGCGGCCAGCTCGACCAGTTCCCTGCAGGTGCGAGCAGTACATGCCACAAATACAGACAGAAAGTGTGGTCAATACAACAAGAAGCAGATCTGAATCATGGGAGCAGAAGTTCCCATGCCCCCCCACATGTCTTATACTGACGCTTCAGGTTAAACTCTGAGCGAAAAGAGAGGCTAAAGATATGACCTGTCTTATCTGAAGGACGCATAGATTAGCTGTGTCTTTTAGAATTTGGCCTAAATTGCTATGATGAAAATAAAAGCTCATCTTCAACTCTACGTAACTTCATTTTTGTATGTAGACTACATTTGTTACGATACATGAGTTTTGATCATTATATCCGATATAATTTTTCTTTTTTTCCCCTTTTTTTCTTTGAATAATCTGTTAGAGAATTTTCGGAATCTTTGAAAATCTTGGTTATGAATATTATAATCTCTTTGGCTTCTATATTATCTAAAGGTTGTCCTATATGTCCTATTAAAAAAAGTTTCTTTTAATGTGCAATGAATCGTTATTTCTTCCTGAGAGCAGAAATACTGCGCATTCAGGTCTACAGAATTCTAGTTTCCGTGGCAACTCAAGTAACCAACTTGAATGAAAAATATCTAGCTCTGTTCAAAGCTTGTGGTTTTTATACTGTACATGACACCTACAGACACCTAACTTTGAAGTAATTGATCCTGCTCAACAACCAAGTTTCTGACTAAACTTTTCAATCTTCTATATGTGTGTGAATGCACTCGCAGCAGTTAACTTTTTATTGGCGTTCTCATTAACCCTTGTATTATGTTGAAAAAAAATGACATTGATTATGTTGCGGGTCATTTTGACCCGTACTGTGTAAATGCACTCAAAACAGTCAAGAAAACAGGTTAAACCAATAACAACTTTATTTTAGGTTATATAAATATTTAGAAAAGTGACATACAATAAATTTTTAATTCCAACTCTATATTTAAGAAATATTTAGTCTAATCCTCTTGTTCTCCTCTCGGGTCAAAATGACAATTGTTTCCTCCTACCACGCTTTCTCCTTCCTTTTTCTCATCCTGTTTTCCTTCTCTCTGTTCATCCTCATCTATTCCCTTCTTTTCTCTTCCTCCCTTCCTTCCTTCCTTCCTACCTTCCGTCCGTCCTCCCTTCCTTTTTCCTTGACCAAAGATTTGTCCTCTGAATCCTCCATATCGTAGGAAAATTGACAATCTGGATCAGCAATAACACTGTCCTGTATCTGAAAAATCCTCTGTTTCTGAAGTCTCTTCCTCTACATCATTATCCCAGTTAAAAATCTGTGATAAAGCCTCAGATGTCATCCTTCTGGAGCTCATTTTTGGTGAGTTTGTCTAAAGCCTAGCGCACATCGACAGAGTAACTGGAGACAACTAGTTTCAAGGCGGCTTTTGGCAACTGAGAGGAGATGATGGAGATGATCAGTTGCCGAAATCGGTCGATGTGAGCGCTCTTACAACTGGAGATAAACAGTCGATCTCCGGATTCAGTCAGTTGCCCGTGTTCTACTTTTTGGCAACTAGTTGTCCTCAGATCCGGAGATATCACCCGATGTGCGCGCTCCAACAACATGTGTGTATTGCGCGCCCTCCACAGTTTATGTCAGAAAACACACTGTAGTTGAGGCCAGTTGCTGTCAACTATTATTCCTGTGATTCCCGAGACTGGCCTGCTACTAGGAGTTGCCCGTTTACGCCAGATTGTCGATGTGTGCGGGGCAGCAACTCATATGCGACGGATATAATCAGTTGCCAGTCCGATGTACGCTACACAAAAGAGATGACATGAGAACAGTGACAAGGACAAGTGTGAGAAAGTTCCCTCTCTTCACACACCTGGCTCTGGGTCTCAGAGGCAATCAAAATACAATGTCAAAGAGACATGTTTTTTTGGATCTGAACAACTATTTACCCACATTAAAGCGTCTGGGTCAAAATGACCCGCAACATCATCTTTGTATACAAACTCTGCACAGACATTCCACTACACATCAAAGTGTCCAGATTTTACACATCAGTTCATGACCCTAGATGAGGAAAAGTCACCAAATTTCAGCAAGAAAAAGAAAGGATAACCAGTACTTTGATCAACTCAAAAACTGAAATGGGTCAAATTGACCCTTAACATAATACAAGGGTTAAGAGATTTTCAAGCTCATTATAAATCGCTTGATGTGTAAACTGCTGTTGCAGACTAATAATACATAGCCTTGTCTTATTCCTGCTTAAATCCATTCTCTAAGCCAGTTTTAGCTCCAATCGTGTTTGTGGCTATGAGATATGGTATTAGCTGTGGCTTCTGTAGCCGAAGTGGTGGCTCAGCATGGCCTCTGTGTTTCCCCGATATCATATATTATTCAATAGACCCTTGTGTGTCTGCCGCAGCGCTGATATTGTTGTGGAGACAGTGTTTTCCTCATCTGTCTTTTGTTTTGTTGTTGTTTTGTTATGAGCTTTAGTCTCATAAATGACATGACTGAACGAATAAATACCAACTCTCTTTTGTGAATGAGATATTTTATTAATGAGAGAAAGTGTATGCATCAGTGTGAACCAAAGCCCCATGATGTAAAATGGGCTCCTGGAACAAGACAGAAGGTGCAAGAATAAGGCTCTTACTATTCCAGTAACCCTAGTCAGAAGAGTTACGAGTGTTGGAAAAATTGGTACTTTGAAAACCCACAATCAACACAAACAGTGAAACAGCTAGTAGCAGTGTTCCAACATCCACCAGCGACAACTGCAATCACGACTTGAGATAGATGAAGTAAGACACAGATGCTACGGAAAATAGGTTCCATGCATTGGGTGTGAATAACTCTCAAACATTCAAAATATCTTTCCTATAAGACTGACTGACTTTCATTTTTTGATATTTTGGATAAGGCCAAGAGTGCTGATGGTATTATCATATTTACCACATGGGGACAATGATGACACTAAGTTGAGTTAAGTTGTACTTGTCGTCATAATCTGTCGGCATCTGACCCATCCTGCAATGCCTCCCGAGCCTCTGTCAGGATCAGTGGTTGCTATAGTTCAGGGGTCACCAAATGGCGGACTGCGGTCCAGGTCCGGACCCCGAGACCCTTTTCTCTGGACCTCCGTGTTTTTTTTTTTTTACAAAAGTATATTATTACAATTATGTGTCAAATTTTCACCAAAAGCAATTTGTAAACAGGCAGGCGCGAGGGCGGCTATGTGGGGTCCTTCGAGAAAACTTTACGGAGCTGTGAAAATAACTTTAGCAGTGTCTCCGAGTGAGAGTCAGAGACGTGAAAGAGACGGGAATGAGCCATGGGCGCTGTGTACGGAGCGATGGACGCTCGCGTTCAGCTGCTCACACTGACTGTGTATGAGCAAAGGAGGAGGAGGAGCGAGACAGGTGTGTGAGGAGGAGCAGCGAGGAGGAGCGACACAGAGGTACACATCAAAAACATATTAAAAGCATTAACAAACAGCGTATGCCCTACTTAAGTGCTCACTGAGTGCAGTGGATTTCTGGTAGTGATGTGCTGAGCGGACCGAGTCTTCGAAGCGTGGACCGAGTAATCTGGGGGCGTTTCTTGTGAAGTGTGGGTCGAGGCGTGTATTGGTCACGTGTGTGGTGACGTTCGAAGCCTCGCGTAGCGGCCGCACCACGTGACGGTTCATATAGTGCTTCATATAGTTCGGAGAGTGCATTGCTTTGACAGGTGCTTTGTGATCCGCGGCTGTACCATAGACATTGGCTGTCCCCGTCTGCCTCTGTGTGCGTACGTGTGTGTGCGTGATATGGAGCAGTCCTGTACTAAGTATAGAGAAACTACTTCATATGAAATACAATTAAAAACTTTTCACTTTAGTAAAACCTCATATATCAAGGCTTCAAGTTATTAGTAATAATACGCTGGATAATACATTTCATAACAGCTCTGTGGCGCAGTCGGTATATGACGGACTCCGAAGCAGAAGATATAGCGTTCGAATCCTGGTCTACCCATAATAAATTTTGTGTTGCAAAGTAAATGTATTTATTTATTGGGAATAAATGGTTTGTTGTGTTTAATTAATCCACCTCTTGGTAGTTTTTCCTCCATTAATCACTTTCTGTAGAACTGTATTACTTTGGATGTGTTTGTTGTATCAACACAATTGACTGAAAGACTCAAATAGTTCATAGTTCATGAAGCATCATTTCAAACACAACACGTTAGACCATAGATTGTAAATATACATTTTAACATTAGATCTCACCATTCATTGTAAGCACTTAAGAGTGTTATGTATTTCTTTGTCCACATGATGGCGTAGTGGAGCATGATTCACCTTGAGCCTTCGACTCATGGGCCGAGTAATAGGCTGCAAACCCTCAAGGCTTCATGGGGCTTCATATTGCCATCACTAATTTCTGGCATAAAAAGCCTTGTTGTGGTCAGAGTGTGTAGAGGAGGAGGAGGTCAGAGTGTGAGGAGGAGGAGGAGGAGGTCAGAGTGTGAGGAGGAGGTCAGAGTGTGTGTAGAGGAGGAGGATGTCAGAGTGTGAGGAGGAGGAGGAGGTCAGAGTGTGTGTTGAAGAGGAGGAGGTCAGAGTGTGAGGAGGAGGAGGAGGTCAGAGTGTGTGTTGAAGAGGAGGAGGTCAGAGTGTGAGGAGGAGGAGGAGGTCAGAGTGTGTGTTGAAGAGGAGGAGGTCAGAGTGTGAGGAGGAGGAGGAGGTCAGAGTGTGTGTAGAGGAGATCAGAGTGTGAGGAGGAGGTCAGAGTGTGAGGAGGAGGTCAGAGTGTGAGGAGGAGGTCAGAGTGTGAGGAGGAGGAGGTCAGAGTGTGTGTAGAGGAGGAGGTCAGAGTGTGAGGAGGAGGAGGTCAGAGTGTGTGTAGAGGAGGAGGTCAGAGTGTGAGGAGGAGGAGGTCAGAGTGTGTGTAGAGGAGGAGGTCAGAGTGTGGATCCCCTGATCCTCCACAATCATCATGTGTTGCAGCCTCTACTCTGAGAGTTTGGGAGAGGTTTGTGGTGTGTTGTGTAGAAATAAACAAAGTACGTTGCTGTTATGTGTGAATTATACACATCTATATTTAGATTGTATTCATTTTTTTTTTTCAAATAGTTCTTACTACTATAGTCGTTGTTTAAGGTTGAAGCTTGAATGGATTTATATGAAATAAAATATTTGTCTGATGTCCGGACCCTGATCTATTGAACTAATCAAGTAGGTGGACCTTGTGCCAATTTAATTGGGGACCCCTGCTATAGTTGATGCAATGTGTATTTGTAGTGGTAGGGGACACTGCAGCACCCAGAGTAAACCTACGCAGAGAGGGATGACACTGGTTAACCACTTTGCCGCCCTCAGAGTAACTTGTTTGCACGTTGCTAGACCTGTGTGGATCCTCCATGAAAATTACATTCTTGGTCCTTGACCTTTAGCTCATGGTAGAGCTGCTACAAAAACCGACTTTTCCTGAAACTTTTTGGAGCCCTGGAGCCAACAGTCAAATCAATAAAGAGGTGTAATGACATTTTTGCCAGAGATATTCAATAAACCATCGATCTTGCTCTATATTTTTGCAGGGTCTAGAGATCAAGAAAATCCTTTTTTTTTTTTAAAGGTACAGTACACTGTGTAGTTTTTACTCCCATCTAGCATTGAGATCTTATATTGCAGTCAACTTTTTAGCACCAGCACTACGAAAGCCTTTGGGACAATATGTCGTCTGTGACAGTGGTCCACAACTGACTCGCAGTCATTCGAACCGGGCCGCCACGGAAAGAATCCTTTAGTTTGATAAATGACCAGATCGCTGCTTGCGTCTTGGTCACTTGACACGGTAGCGCTAAAATATAAACAAATGTTCACACGTACGCTGTGAAGAGAAGAAAAGGAGATCAGAGAAGTATTGTCTAAAAATAAGACTGGACGTGTCTTCGATTTGATAAAGAGAAGTGAGAGGCAAGATTCCAGAGTTTAACAGTATTTTATTGTCTTTGCAATCAAACACAAAACTCAAGAGCTCCTATCCTACTAGAGCCACTAACTTTGAGCCACTTTATAACAGTGTAACCTTGTAACAATGAAAAATATGTTTGTAAAATGCTCAAATAAATAACAATCAATCAAGTACCAAACTTGTTTTTATCAATATGCATTTATTGCGCCAACAGAAACAGCCTTGTAAATGAAAAAAAAAAAACACAGAACATGTTTGCAAACTTTTAGAATACCTATTATAAACTTGCATCTTTACTACACTATAGGAATACAAAGCCCTAGTGTCACTATTTGACCATTTGGGATGAGAGTTGATTTGAGTTCAGGGTGGTCCTCTATTTTCACTTTTCGGCCTGAAAAAATTAAAATGTCTAAAGAATTCACAGAAACCAACAAAACAAACTGGATGAGAAATTTATTTTATTATATGTATTTTTTTGCTTGAAGGTAAAGTACACCAGCAACACAGAATAATGTATTGTGAGTTTCATTATCATTGAAAGAAGCAGTATAGATACATTTATTTAGATAACTCTATATGACTTATTTTCTTTCCAGTGCAATCAGCAGAAGTCACATCACGTTAGGTAACAGCAGCAGTAGCAGTTTGTGATGTTAATAATACCTCGCACACGTGTCACAGATTAACCCTGGTTTTATGTCATCATCGAGCCTCTAAAAATAGCCCCCATTACTCACACACGGTCATCGATAGAAGCGGAGACCCAAAAGGCGCTGGTCACTTCCTGTATCGCACACGCTGCCCAGGATAATGTCATTAATCTTCCATGATCATGTGCACTAGAGCTTTTACCTATTGATATCTTGATACTTTAACGGCCTGAACAAAAATATAAAACCATTATGGACCAATACAATAATGTACTGTGTTGTTTCTGGTCTGCAAAAAAATGTGGATAAATATGGTTATGTTTTAATCAACACACCGCTTGCCTTTTTTCTCGAGTTGGAATACTCGAGAAAAATAAATAAATAATAATATTAAAACATACAGAGATTGCAATAGACATTTAGAACATTTTTTTTAAAAAAACATACAAAAATAGGTTTTATTTAGTTTTAAGGCCTGGTTTAAAAAGCATAACACTTCTGGTAAGTTCCACCTGGCAAGAATGTGGGATAACTGATTTTTTCTCATTTTTCCTTCTTTACATTATAACAGGAGTGAAAAAAATAAAACCTTGGATGTATGTATAACAATGCCTGTATGTTTCTGTAATTGCGGTAAATTCTATAACTGATTCCTGTTTATAAGCTTGAAATGAATCCAATCAATCAAACTGCTGCTATGATCTTGATGGTCCAACATTGTACCAGGAGCCATCTTTGAAGAGGTTATTCCAGGTTAGCCCATTTTTGTCACGAAAAGAACCCGAATTATTTTGATTTCTTTGGCTTAACTTACTTTTCACAGCCTAAGAAGCAAAGCAAGTTAAAGCCTGGTTAGTACTGTGATGGGAGACCACTATAGCACCACATTGAGACAGCTGTGGTTAAAGTGCTAAATAGTTCCACTTAACCCACATTGGCCAGTATGAATCTAATTTTTTATAATACATACATTTATTTTTATGATTATTGATGATTTGTTTAAATAGGATCCGTTTCATACTAATATATAAACATTGCCCACGCCGTGTCAAGGTGCTGGACTGGTGTATGAAAGAAAAGGTGTTTGACAGGTCATACAACTGCAGCCGCACTTGCAAACAGGAAAAAAAACCTGCACAAAAAGACCCTTTGATCTGTTCAAAAAGGAAAAGTACAATAGCAAGAAACGTGTATAAAGTCTGGAGCTCGGCATCTTTCAACCGGAGGAACAAGAGCTGAGACACAAGAGACCAGCGGGCGCTCTCTGCTATAAATCTTTAATCTCACATGATAGACATGTCACAGTAAACGTCAGAGCAGCAGAGATAAGGCCTCGCAGATACTGGTTTTAGAACGACAGATACTTTTGGAGCTGTGTAATAAACTTGGATGGAACCGACGAGCCCAGACACAGACTCACACGACAAACCATGGAAATTGGAAATTGTGTGTAACTTTTTCTATAGAAAGGCAATGAGGAAATATGTGTAGTATACATTATGAATGCTGAGCTGAGATGTAATATTCCGATGTAAGGAATCTGTAATGAGTATTTAGTGCATATATTGAGCATTCATGTATAGACATGTAATTATTGTTTTTAAATGTTTTTACAAGAGAACTGACCTTGGGCTCCAGCTGGGGCTGAGTGGATAGCACTTTCGCTTCTCAGCAAGAAGGTCCTGTGTTCGAATTACGGTTGGAACAGGGCCTTTCTTAGTGGACTTTGCATGTTCTCCCCATACCTGTGTAGGTTTCCTCCAGGTGCTCTGGTTTTCCCTTCCACTAAAAACATGCACAATAGGTAAAATCATCCAGCTCTGGTAGTCCTGACCAAGCCGAGCATAAACATCTGAAGATGGGTTCCCGGTGGCTGTTACTACGACGACCACTACTCCTGACGTGAGCCTTAGTGGCATCAGGATGGGTCAAATGCAGAGGATGAATTGCCCTACGGGGATATATAAAGTTCACCTTTACCTTTTACCAATGTGGACATGAATAAACTCAGCTAAAGTGTAACCATACTTTGGAACATTCCTCAAAGACCGTGGAAATAGATCAGTTGTACTACACTGTGGAACATTATGTAAAAATCAGGATTATTATAAAAATCCATCCATCCATCCATCTAAGTCCCCCAAACTATTTTTGGGTCAGGGGGTGGGAGTCAGAGCTGCACCCAGTACACAGAGCACTAGCCCCTCCTCCTCAGGTGGTGATTCCACAGGAGGGATACAAATCGAATCAAATCCATTTTATTTGTATTGCCCGAAATCATAACAACAGTCGTCTCGAGGGGTATCACAGAACCCGCGACCCCCACGGCTGGGGACCCGTCCTGAGGTCCAGGGAGTCCAGGGTGACAAATCCCACCTGTGCGTCCGTGGAACAGACAGAGAAACAAAAGGGGGACAGCAAAGCACATGCCACATTTAGAGGCATATTAATGCTCTTAACCTCCCCGATCAGAGCAGTTTTTCTTGGTGATGCAGGAGGGTCTGAGGACAGTGGTGATGATCCAGGACACTCCACATTCAACATTTATGGACATTGGTCATCTGCCCCTTATGGACCAAAGGCTCTATGTGTTTTTTATCATGGCATTTCTTGTGTTTGAACGGTTTGATTCTCTGATCTGAGTCTGCGAATTTGACGGTTTTGTAAAGTCCTCAGGGATTACTACTGTTGTGATTTAGAGCTATACAAGTTTAAATTGAAATTAAATTGAATTAAGTCAGGGTCAAAAACACATCCCTGTGAAAACTAGTAGTTGTAGTTCTATTGTTCTGCATTTTATCTGAACAAGCGCTTCTCCTTGGTGATGGTGATGATTGTAAATGTATTTCACTCAAGGTTCAAGGTTTGGAGAGTTAATTTTGGCTACGAACAGATAATGTAGTTACGGTTAGAGCTTTGGGACACACTTCTTCTGGAAGAAATGCTGAATAGTTCTGGTGTAGCGAAGGGCATCCAGTGAAAAACCTTGGAAGTGTTATTTCCAATACCCTCGAAACAACGGTATGCTTTTGCAGTTTTTACATAAAAAAGTGGAATAAATTGACCTGGGACCAAAGAAGGATTGAATTTGAATGCTTGATCTGATGTTAAGGATAAAGGAATAACATATTAGCCGAATCCAGTTAATGTGTGTCGTCTGAGCTCAAACACTAAAAATAAACAATTTTTAAAAAACAGCTGTAAATGCTATTGTGCTTGAAAGTTTATAGGCCCAGCCAGAGAAGTCATTGCTTTGGTCTTATTATGAAGATTAAGAACAACTAGAAACTTGCAATGGCTGAAGCCATTGCGATTGACTGCGGAACAGATCTAATGTGGAAATCTGCTAAAAAAAATCCTTGAAATCCTTTAAAAAGCCTTGAAACTGTTAAAATACTTGATAGATATTTGAAACTCCTGAAGTCCTTGAAATTGTTGAAACCTTTAAACTCCTGAAATCCTTGAAACTGTTGAAACATTGAAACTCCTGAAATCCTTGAAACTTTTTTAAACCTGGAAACTGTTGAAAGTGTGGAAACTCCTGAAATCCTTGAACCTCCTGATATCCTTGAAACTGGTTAAATTCTTAAACAGCTGAAATCCTTGAAACTACTGAATGTATTGAAAGTGTCCTTGAAACTGAAAAATCCCCTCACCGCTGAAACAATTTGGTTCCTGTAACTAAGGAAACCTGGTCTGTGGTCATTATCTGGTGGTGGTCTGAGTCTTCGTTTGGGTCTTGGTCTGGTGGTATAATGCAACCTATTAGGTTGCATTATACATGAAAAAACCCTATTAAGTTGCATTATACTGGTTTACATGAAAAAAACCCTATTAAGTTGCATTATACTGGTTAACATGAAAAAAACCCTATTAAGTTGCATTATACTGGTTTACATGGAAAAATCCCTATTAAGTTGCATAATACTGGTTTACATGGAAAAATCCCCATTAAGTTGCATTATACTGGTTTACATGAAAAAACCCTATTAAGTTGCATTATACTGGTTTACATGGAAAAAACCCTATTAAGTTGCATTATACTGGTTTACATGTAAAAACCCCTATTAAGTTGCATTATACTGGTTTACATGGAAAAATCCCTATTAAGTTGCATTATACTGGTTTACATGAAAAAAACCCTATTAAGTTGCATTATACTGGTTTACATGGAAAAATCCCTATTAAGTTGCATTGTACTGGTTTACATGGAAAAATCCCTATTAAGTTGCATTATACTGGTTTACATGAAAAAAACCCTATCTTTAAGTTTACTGATGGAAAAAGAATATAATGGCTTGTTTTAACTGAAATAATATAATAACAAACACATTGTCATTCAAAATGTTTTATAAATAAATTGTGGTTTTTTTCAATATTTTTTACAGGGAAGATACTATATTCTGTATTCGCATCAATCATCAATCATTTCAAGCTATCAGTAGAATACTTTCCAACTATATCCTGCTTAACATAATAGGATTGAGAGAGGATTGAGAAATTAAATTAAGACAATTGTCAGTGAGGCTAATACACGTTATGATTAACACATTACCGTCGTCAGTGGCTTCGTTATCTTCTCCCTCCGCCGCCTCCCTCCCTCCGCAGTCTTCCTCCTTCCACAGTCCACTGCAGTCCTGTTTCATCTTCTCGTCACTTACATCTGCATAAATGCCATTCCCCCTTCTGTTTGGTTGTCCTCAAAAAACGCTCCACAAACTCTAATTGGTCTAAAACTGTCTAAAACACACACACTCCCTCCGTCGACCACATCACCCCTGTCCTGAAACCGCTCCACAGTTTCACAGTGGGGAAATGTCAGTGTTGCATCACAAGTTATAGAACAGTAGAAATGAGGAGCACACATAGATACATTAATAATAAATCTATACTAAAGTAAAAGATTCATATTTTTTGTGCCATTTGCAGTAAAACCACATTGGAATAAATACAAGACAAGTACATGAATAAAACAAGAAGTATTTGAATAAGAAAAAAATAGTTTAAAAAGTAAAATAAAGTAACATCTGTGGCTCTAGCATAAAAAGAAGCAGTTTAAAATCTATTTCTGTAGCATAATAACGAGAGAAGTCTTAAAATCCCCAACTTTAGCATTATGAAGAAGCAAGAATAGGGAACAAAAACCCCTGACTTTAGCATTATAAAAATATAATATAAAGAGCAAGTGTAAAATGCTGTATATTCTAGTGCAAGTAATATATAGTTATAGCAAGTAATATATATAGCAACATGAGGGTCTGGGACATAGAGACTCAGTAAAGTGACAGTAACACTTGTAGTTCTATATTGCACATTCTGACATTTTATCGAAGCCACCCAAAACCTCAAACCTCCATATCTCTCTGAGCTCCTCCACTTCAGCACACCTGCCTATTCCTCCTTTTCCCTCCGGCTCCTGGTACCTCCTGCCTCCGCCTCATCACCATGGAGAGCATAGCATTCAGCCTCTCTGCTTGCCAGCTCTGGAACAACCTTCTCCCTGACCTCCCACATTTGCAAACTGCACTTAAACACATATATTCAGACTGGCCTAATCACTGCAACCCTACATTCCACTGCTCATTTTAAACTTGCTTTTAACTGTGCCCAGAACGAGACCATATAAATGAAATGTATTGCTATTATTACAATTATGATTTTTGTCTTATTTATGCATTTCTCTATCGTGTATAAAACTGTAGTCCCGTGTCCTCTGCAGCAGTAGTTCTGAATATGTGCAGATGAAGTCTGGGGCTGGAGTGTTGTTCCTCATAATAACAGAGGCATTTGCAGGCAGCAGTCGGCACGAACAGCAGGCGGCCGCTATTTGCTGTTGTGTCTACACTTCTGGGGAGAACACAAACTATTTGAGAGAACAAGTATACTCCGAGAGACTTTGCTTTTATCAGCATTGTGTTTGAAATATTAAGTCACTAATAGTGAGCTAGCATCCATCTTGAGTGTGTGAAAAGTTAGAAGTGGCGAAATGGACAAGACAGAAACGCAAACGGTATAACACAAAGTCAAAGAATCGTATGAGCATTTCAGGCCAGCCAGCACAAAAGACATCTTAGCAAGCAAATTGTAAGTTTTAATCCACTAGGGATCAATGAAAGGCACAAAGAGGGTCTTATCGTGGGTGAAAATAAAAAAACAAGTCAGTATCATTACAGCCTTTTCACAAAGCACAGGGTAAAATACCACTTTGAGGGAAGGAGTGTGGAGAGACTAGTTTGCTTTTAGCACTCCTCAGGCCACTGCAAAGCCGGAAAAGAACGCACAAACATCATTCTGCATTTAACAATAGCAGTGAAAATGGAATCTGCGTCTACAGCTTTGTGTGGTTTCTCTTGGAATTGCTCCGTGTTACGCTCGAAGCGCACATAGCGTTAGTTGATCCGCCTACTGCGCATGTCGTGGGGAAGTGGTGAGGTCATCGCAGCCGGAAAGATATGAGGGTCAATCCCAGGTCTCTGTGTAAACGTGGCCAAAGAGACCACCATGAAATACATTTTACAAAAACATTGTAGTGATGTTGGATTAGTACACTTGTACGTTTGCTGTTCTTATCAAGGTACAGCAAACAAAGACACACACCTAGCTAGACTGAACATAGTTCATGTCTTTTATTGTCTTTCACCAAACATGAACTGAAAACTGCATGAAAAACAAAGAAAACAAAGAATATTCAGTACAGTTTATTAACATAACAGCACATAACCAAGAGGCTGACTGCTGATACATGTGTGGCTCAGAGATCTATTAGAATAACCGGATTTGTCCATTTTTGGGGCTTCCTTTCAGCCAAATAGTGTTATATAACTTGATGAATATGAACAACACGCAAAAATTTCACAATATATATAGTATTGACAAACTTTTAAAAATAATAATAATAATAATACTTTTTATTTATAATGCACTTTACATTTCAGAGAAATCACAGAGTGCTACAGAACAGGGAACATCCCCAAGATACACAACATAAAAAATAAAAAATGTACAATACATCAAATAGACACCATCATGAACACATAAAAACAAACTATCGTACACTTCTAGAAGGCTTGAGTTACATTTGGTGCATGCATTTAAAGCAGGCGTGTCAAACTGGTTCCAGAAAGGGCTGGTGAGTGCAGGTCTAAGACTGGACTTGAGGAAATGGGTGGTGTCTGGAGTGCTCCTGCTTGGTTGGAATGAAATCCCGCAGCCACACTGGCCCTTTGGGGGCCGAGTCCATATCTGCCCTGATGCCCTGGTCTAAAGGAACTTCCGGATGAATCCTGGAGCCTCCAGAAAAATACAGCCATTTATCTGAACCTGTACCTGAGCTAGACCTACTTGTGCATCCAAACACACAACAAAATACTTGCATGCCAAAGCCAGATTCTGTCAGACTTCTGAGCTAAGCTGGACAGGGCCTGGTTAGTACTGTGATGGGAGACCTCTGGGAGCATCAGGTGCCACAGTGGGGAGGCTGCGGCTATAAAGTGGCTGTTGTTGTGTCCTGTCGTGGGAGTTTCTATCCACAGTAAGGAAAAAGCTGGAAAGGTATTTGTCTTAATCAGGAGCGTAAGTTTATTATAACACACGTGCGGAGAACTCACATACACAAAATAGCGTACATCAGTTCTGGCGGGGCCAGTCCCAGGTCCCCGTTTACATAGACAACACATGAAAGACAGTCACGCCCACAAAAGGTGGGAGGGGTCACAGTTTGAGACGGGCATCCAGATGGCGAGGCGCCTTGCCTGGTGAGAGACAATCTTTGTGCCATGGAGATGCAAACAGAAGGGACAATAGACATGCAGAATGTAAAAGGTCAATAGAAATGCAGACATACGGACCGATAGAGATGCAAAATGCAAAAGGGGCAAAGGTGAGATAGTAATTTGCGTCATGTCTGTAGGTGCAGGGGGGAGACCGGTTCCTTCCTGCAGGTTAATTGAATAGAACAGCGGGGGGTGAGTTGGCGTCCTTGAGGCTAACCAACTTTGCCATAACAGTCCTCAGGCAAAACATTCTCCCACATTGCCTAGAATGAGTCTGGTGTGTGTGTGAATGGTTTGTGAGCAGGGGGGCCGATGGCACATACTGGTTGCCTCCCTTCTGTCAGTGTGCCCCAGGGCAGCGGCAGCTACAGTAGTAGTTTGTCACCACCGTGTATGGAGTGAAAAGATAAAGATAATGTGAATCGTCTTCGAATGTCCAAAAGCGCTATATAAAACCAATGCATTGTTTTTATCTGCACATATTCATTGTTTTATTATCAACAACAGCTAAGCAGAGCGGGATTCCATGTGACGAAACGCAAACTCTCTCTGTATTATACAGCCGCCTTACAATACATCATCGCATCAGCGTCATCCGCGTTCTCAGCAACACAACAGTTCTTATGATTTTATTGCACGCAGCAGCTTGGGGCTACATTTGAAAATCAGAGAAGATGCTTAAGCGAGAGAAGACGCCGTGTCCCAAAGCTAAGTGCTCCATGGCGCGCCTTTCTGACCCCTCTTGTGCAGAGAGCAGCGCAGCTTATGGGACGGTGACACGGGCTGGAAAATCCTACATGGAGGAGTGCACACGACCGCACAGTAGGGATTAGGAGAGCGAACATCAAATTGTCTTATGTAACAACAATGTAGAGCAGACACGGACCGCCACCAGCTGCTGTTACGCAACGGCAGCTGACCTGGAAAGAGAGGGAGAGGGAAAGAGTTCTAATAGGTCTGTAATGTGTGTCTATGTGGAGAGAGGGGAGTATTATGAGCATTTTCATCAAAGGCTATGGAAATGTGGAGAATAGTGAGTTTCAGAATCTTTTCAAAAATGGTTATAGAGATAATTGTGTTGATTCCTTGAACATTTGGAATCAGGGAAAGTTCTCTGTAGACGTGTCATATGCATCTTTCATTTTTTATTTGCCTATGAATCTCAAATCTATTACAAGAGGATGATGAATACAGTCATTCAAATAGCTCGGGTACGTCACTTTTTCGTAATTGTCGCAAAACAGAAAGTAAAAAAAAAAAAAAAAAAAGTACTACCACCAAAAAGGTTGTGATGAAATCTGACCTCAACATTCTGTCTTCCTCTTATTAGAAAACATGTTATATTGTGCATTTTTGAAAAGCTCTGTGAGTCATTGGGGTGAAAGCTGATTGGCTGATGGAGGGGGGTCTTTTATTTTCCTCCATATAGAACATGTATGTGAAAAAAGGAGGAGGCTTAGCTGCCATTTTTAGAGACCACTTTGTCTCCCATAGAATGTCTCTTGGGAAGTTTCCGTCTTTTGAATATGTGTCTTTTAAAATACAACAAAAACAATCTCCTCCAATACTCTTCATAGTCCTATACAAGCCACCGCAGTCATGTCACAGTTTTATTGGTAATTTTACCGAGTTGCTTTCAGTTTTATGCACAGATTTTGATAGTTTAGTTATTACAAGTGATTTTAATATTCATGTGGATAATGTTGATGACAGAAATGCAAAAGAGCTGAGTTCTTTACTTGATACCTTTGGTCTCACTCAGCACGTGAGTGGCCCCACCCACAGCAGAGGGCACACTCTAGACCTGTTAGTTACTAAGGGGGTGAATATTTCAAATATAAGCGTGGTCGATGTTGCTCTTTCGGATCATTTCTGTGTATTTTTTGACATGTGTTTCACTAACAAACCACCAGTGGACTCTGCAACTGTTCGAAGAAGACACATAAATGAAAATACGAGTGAACTATTTATGGGAATGATAAACTTTGAAAATGCATCGCATTCTACTGTAGATGAACTGTTTAACTCTGTCACCTCTAGTGTTTTGAATGTTCTGGATACCGTTGCCCCTGTGAAGGTTAAAATAGTGAAAAATAAGCAGAAGGCGCCGTGGGCTAAAGCAGACTCGGCACTGAATAGAAAGTGCCGGAGGGTCGAGCGGAAGTGGCGCAAGTCCAACCTCCAGGTTGATTACAAGATATTCAAGGATAAGTTGTGCGAGTTTAACCGGGTGCTACGTAGTACGAGAGAAAGGTATTTTTCTGAAATGATTGAAGGCTACAGTAACAATCTGCGTGTTCTGTTTTCAACAGTTAATAGATTAACAAACCTCCCTGTTCAGATGCCATTAGAGCTAACTTCCAAACGTAAATGCAATGAGTTTGCACACTTTTTCAATGACAAGGTTCAAGGCATCAAAAACGCCATTGTCTCCAATCCACAGATAACCATCTAACAGCCAGAAAGGCTCTCTGAGCTAACTTACTTTGCACCTGTAGATGATAAAAATGTCCAAGAGATAATCTCCAGTTTGAGCTCCTCCACATGCAGCCTGGATGTACCACCCACTAGATTTCTGAAGTCTGTTCTGGGCAGTCTGTTACCTTCACTCACACAGATAGTCAACATGTCCCTTCATTCTGGAATATTCCCAAAGGCCCTGAAAACGGCAGTCATCAGGCCCCTGCTAAAAAAGAGCAGCCTGGATGCTACGGTACCTAACAACTATCGTCCCATCTCAAATCTGCCATTTATGGGGAAAGTCCTTGAAAAAGTTGTCTACCTACAGCTTACTAGATTTCTTATAATTAACAACTCATTTGATATGTTTCAGTCCGGCTTTAGACCCCACCACAGCACTGAGACTGCTCTTGTCAAGGTTACAAACGAAATCCGGCTAAACACTGACGCAGGCAAAGTCTCAATCTTAATCTTGTTAGATCTGAGTGCTGCCTTTGACACCGTCGACCATGAGATCCTCTTAAAGAGACTAGAGGACTGGGTTGGAGTCGCTGGCACCGCCCTAAGTTGGTTTAGGTCTTACCTTGAAGACAGGAAGTACTTTGTGGAGATTGGAGACTGTGTCTCAGATCATATGGCCCTGACCTGTGGAGTACCACAGGGGTCGATCCTGGGACCTCTTCTGTTCAATCTCTACATGCTGCCGCTAGGTCAGTTAATACGCAGAAACAAAGTTTCCTATCATAACTATGCAGACGACACTCAGATCTATGTCTCACTGACTGCAGGAGAACATGGACCAGTGGACTCACTCCTTCACTGTATCCAACAGATCAGTGAGTGGATGCAAAACAACTTCCTTCAGCTAAACGCAGACAAAACTGAAATGATTGTCTTTGGTCCCCAGAAACAAAGAGAGAGCGTCATCTGTCACCTACAGTCTCTCTCCCTAAAACCTTCAAACAAGGTCAGAAATCTAGGGGTAATACTGGACTCAGACTTAAATTTTAATAGCCACATCAAATCAGTAACATCAGCAGCTTTTTACCATCTAAAAAACATTGCCAGGATCAAAAACATAGTGTCTAAAGCAGACCTGGAGATTCTTATCCATGCATTTGTCTCCAGTAGGTTAGACTACTGCAATGGCCTGCTCACAGGTCTGTCCAAACAGGCTGTAAAACAGCTGCAGTACATTCAAAATGCAGCAGCTCGAGTCCTGACTAGAACCAGGAAGTACGACCACATTAGTCCAGTCCTCAGGTCTCTGCACTGGCTTCCTGTGGCTCAGAGGATAGACTTTAAAACAGCTCTGCTTGTGTACAAGTCTCTCCATGGCCTCGCACCAAAATATATTAGTGACATGTTAGTCCCATATGAACCAGCCCGGACTCTGAGGAGCACAGGGACTGGACTCCTGTTAGTGCCCAGAGTCAGAACTAAACTTGGGGAGGCTGCTTTTCAGATTCATTCTGCTAAAATCTGGAACAGTCTCCCTGAAGATGTGAGACAGGCCTCCTCTCTGACAATGTTTAAAACCAGGTTAAAGACGGTTCTGTTTAGCTGTGCATACAACTGAGGGATTTTATATTTTTATCTTTTTTTTAATGTACTGTGATTATTTATGATTTTAATGCTTTCTTGTTCTGTTCAGCACTTTGAATTGCCTTGTGTATGAATTGTGCTATACAAATAAACTTGCCTTGCCTTGCCTTGCCATTGTGATGGAACCAAGAGCTTGGAACTATTCTGTTTATTACATATGGTGGGGTTTGGAAAGCTTCACTTTTACTTTCTGGCTTTTAATACCACATGGTCCTCTGTTTCATTTATTCTTCTGTTTTATTTTTACTTTTATTTATATATATTGTATAATTGGCATGTTTTTCCACCATTTTATTTGCATGTGTCACTTTGGGAACTTCTTTTGGAAAATGTGCTATAGTAGATGAAGTGGCTTGGATTGGATTAAAGGTTAGTTACCCCAGTTTTAAGTTGGCAGTGGCAGATATAATGTACCGAAGAATGCTACTCCATGCACCCAGTATTATCATAAGTAGGGTTGGGCATCGTTTGCAATTTTCCAATTCCGGTTCCGATTTTCACTATCGATTCCTGTTCTAAACGATTCTCGATTCCGATTCTTTGAGGTGCAGGAGAGAAAAAAAAAAAAAGATAATCTTTTATCAAATTTTATTTCATAAGTACTTTTCCTGCCATAAGGCAACAGAAAGTGCTTTACATAAAAACAAATTAAAAAACAAGGAACACAAGGAACACACACACACACACACACACACACGCGGTGTTTATGTGGCACCGCCCACCATCATCTCAGAGCGGCTGAAATGTAAACACGTCTCTGTAAACCGCTGAAAAACGGCTTAAGTGAGAATACTGGAGGATTATCGTTGGACGGACTGACAGATTTGACCAAAGCACAAGGACTCGTGCATCGTGTTTTCGGAGTTTTTTACGGATTATTACATGGAGGAGGAGCAGGACTTTTTGCGGTCCTCGGCAGGTGGACAGCGTGTTTCCCTTCTTCATCATTACAAAGGGCCTGACCAGTAACTTTAAGGTAAGGAACATCAGTTTTGGATGTGTTTGTAAAGCGAGTGATGAAACTGATGTAGCGTGAGTTTGGGGAAACTGCACCGGGCTAGCACGAGTGTTCAACCGGTCAATACGCCCGTTAAACCTCGCTGTCTGGACTCTAACTTAACCAAATAATATCTGAATTAGTCATTTGACGGATAAATGTTTGCTTCCTTTACCCCTTGACTCAGTTTTATCTGCGTTTGTGGAAAATGTGAAGATACAAGCGTTGAGAGGTTTCTTTGCGATGGCAGGAGTTAACGGTGTGGCTGAAGCTAAATGTGGATGCAAACACGAGCGCGCCGTCTCATAAGAGCTTAATTCACTGAGTTTTTCACAAAGCGTAATAAAGCCCTGGCTTTATTACGCTGGGTGGACAGCTGCTAAGCATTTTTGAAACGTGTCCCCCCCCCCACCTTCCAAACGCTTCCGACGCCGCTGTGCGGGCCGCATCCGGCATTTAGGAATCGAAAAAAGAATCAAAATACAAACGTCTTCTTAACGGTTCCGGAACCGCACTTTAGGAACCGGTTCTCGGTGCCCAACCCTAATCATAAGTCTGGGTATGTATTAGTCTTCTGCACAATACTGATCCATCCAATTCTGCAGTCTATACAGTAGCTGCTATGTTTTTGGTTGTATGTTTTGTTGAATAAACGATCCAGGCGTATAAATAAGTCATGACTTTTTTTTTTTTACATTACAGGGTTCAAATGGCCCCCCTGGACTGCCACCTTAACGTGGTGGGGGAGTTTGAGTACTCGGGTGATCCTGGGAGCTATGCTGTCTGGGGCTTCATGCCCCTGGTAGGGTCTCCCATGGCAGACAGGTCTCAGGTGACGAGTCAGACGAAGCGCAGTCCACAACCCGTCATGGATCGCACAAAAAAAGAACAAGTGACGTCGCCCGGCATAGCGCAGCCGGGGCCCCACCCTGGAGCCAGGCCTGGGGTCGGGGCCCGAAAGCGGGCGCCTGGTGGCCGGGCCTTAGCCCACGGGGCCCGGCCGGGCTCAGCCCGAAAGGACGACGTGGGCAGTCCCTCCTGTGGGCCCACCACCCGCAGAGGGGTCCGTGGCGGCTCGGTGCAGAGAGGACTGGGCAGCAGTCGAAGGCGGAGACCTCGGCGACCCAGTCCGCACATCCAACATCTAGCTTTTGGGACGTGGAACGTCACCTCACTGGGGGGGAAGGAGCCCGAGCTTGTGGGGGAGGTCGAGAGGTACCGACTAGAGATAGTCGGCCTCACCTCCACACACAGCTTGGGCTCTGGAACCCAACTCCTTGAGAGGGGTTGGACGCTCCACTTTTCTGGTGTATCTCGCGGGGAGAGGCGGCGAGCTGGGGTGGCCATACTCATTGCCCCCCATCTCAGCCGCCACGTGTTGGAGTTCTCCCCGGTGAATGAGAGGGTCGCGTCCCTCCGCCTTCGGGTGGGGGACAAGTCTCTCACTGTTGTGACGGCCTACGGGCCTAACAGCAGTGCAGAGTACTCGGCCTTCTTGGAGTCCTTGGGAGGGGTACTGGACAGTGCACCGCCCGGGGACTCCGTCATTCTCCTGGGGGACTTTAACGCCCATGTGGGAAGCACCAGTGACACTTGGAGAGGGGTGATTGGGAAGAACGGCCCCCCTGATCTGAACCCGAGTGGTGTTCAGTTGTTGGACTTCTGTGCTAGTCACGGTTTGTCCATCACGAACACCATGTTTGAGCACAAGGGTGTCCACCAGTGCACGTGGCACCAGGACACCCTAGGCCGGAGGTTGATGATCGACTTTGTTGTCGTATCATCTGACCTTCGGCCGCGTGTTTCGGACACTCGGGTAAAGAGAGGGGCAGAGCTGTCAACCGATCACCACCTGGTCGTGAGTTGGATCCGCTGGCAGGGGAGGAAGCCGGTCAGACCTGGCAGACCCAAGCGTGTAGTGAGGGTTTGCTGGGAACGTCTCGCTGAGACCCCTGTCAGACGGACTTTCAACTCACACCTCCGGGAGAGCTTCTCCCAGGTCCCGGCGGAGGAGGGGGATATTGAGTCTGAGTGGACCATGTTCTCTTCCTCTATCGCCGATGCAGCGGCTCGTAGCTGTGGTTGCAAGGTCTCTGGTGCTGGTCCCGGCGGCAACCCCCGAACCCGGTGGTGGACACCGGCAGTAAGGGATGCCGTCAGGCTGAAGAAGGAGTCCTATCGAGCCATGATGGTTCGGGGGACTCCTGAGGCAGCTGTCCAGTACCGGCAGGCCAAGCGTGCCGCGGCCCGGGCTGTTGCAGAGGCAAAAACCCGGGACTGGGAGGAGTTCGGAGAGTCCATGGAGCATGACTATCGGTCGGCCTCGAAGAGATTCTGGCAAACTGTCCGGCGCCGCAGGAGGGGGAAGCAGTTCTTTGCCAACACCGTGTACGGTGCGGGGGGTGAGCTGCTGACCTCGACCGGGGATATTATCGGACGGTGGAAGGAATACTTCGAGGTTCTCCTCAATCCCCCCGTCACGTCCTCCGCTCCGGAGGCAGAGGCTGAGGATGTTGGGGCGGATACTTCTGTCACCCTGGCAGAGGTCACCAAGGTGGTTGGCAGCCTCCTTGGGGGCAAGGCGCCGGGAGTGGATGAGATCCGTCCTGACTATCTAAAGTCTCTGGATGTTGTAGGACTGTCTTGGCTGACACGTCTCTGCAACATCGCGTGGCGATCGGGGGCGGTGCCAATGGAGTGGCAGACCGGGGTGGTGGTTCCTCTCTACAAGAAGGGGGGCCGGAGGGTGTGTTCCAATTATCGTGGGATCACACTCCTCAGCCTCCCTGGTAAGGTTTACTCCAAGGTACTGGAGAGGAGGTTACGGCCGATGGTCGAATCTCGGATTCAGGAGGAGCAGTGTGGTTTTCGTCCCGGCCGTGGAACACTGGACCAGCTCTACACTCTCCATCGGATACTCGAGGGTTCATGGGAGTTCGCCCAACCTGTCCACATGTGCTTTGTGGATTTGGAGAAGGCGTTCGACCGTGTTCCCCGGGGTGTCCTTTGGGGGGTCCTCCGTGAGTACGGGGTCCGGGGTCCTCTGCTGAGGGCCGTCCGGTCCCTGTATGACCGGAGCCAGAGCTGCGTGCGCATTGCCGGCAGTAAGTCAGACCTGTTCCCTGTGCACGTTGGCCTCCGCCAGGGCTGCCCTTTGTCACCGGTTCTGTTCACTGTATTCATGGACATAATTTCTAGGCGCAGCCAAGGGTCGGAGGGGGTCCGGTTCGGGGACCACAGGATTTCATCTCTGCTGTTTGCAGACGATGTTGTCCTGTTGGCTCCAACGAACCAGGACCTACAACATGCACTGGGACGGTTTGCAGCCGAGTGTGAAGCGGCTGGGATGAGAATCAGCACCTCCAAATCTGAGGCCATGGTGCTCGACCGGAAAAAGGTGCCCTGCCATCTCCGGGTGGGTGGAGAGGCCCTTCCTCAAGTGGAGGAGTTCAAGTATCTCGGGGTCTTGTTCACGAGTGAGGGAAGGATGGAGCGTGAGATTGACAGGCGGATCGGTGCAGCGTGCGCAGTGATGCGGTCGCTGTATCGGACCGTTGTGGTGAAGAGGGAGCTGAGCCGAAAGGCAAAGCTCTCAATTTACCGGTCAATCTTCGTTCCCTCCCTCACCTATGGTCATGAGCTTTGGGTAATGACCGAAAGAACAAGATCGCGGATACAAGCGGTCGAAAGGAGCTTCCTCCGCAGAGTGGCTGGGCGCTCCCTTAGAGATAGGGTGAGGAGCTCGGTCACACGGGAGGAGCTCGGAGTAGAGCCGCTGCTACTCCACGTCGAGAGGAACCAGTTGAGGTGGCTCGGGCATCTGTTCCGGATGCCTCCTGGACGCCTCCCTGGGGAGGTGTTCCGGGCACGTCCCACCGGGAGGAGGCCCCGGGGAAGACCCAGGACACGCTGGAGGGACTATGTCTCTCAGCTGGCCTGGGAACGCCTTGGGGTCCCCCCGGACGAGCTGGAGGAAGTGTGTGTGGATAGGGAAGTCTGGGCGTCTCTGCTTAGACTGCTGCCCCCGCGACCCGGCAACGGATGAAGCGGAAGAAAATGGATGGATGGATGGGTTCAAATCCAACTCCAGGCCTCCCTGCGTCAAGTGTTTCTCTGTGTACCATGGTTTCCCTTACCCTGTTCTGCACAGACTCAGAACTAAACATGGGGAGGCTGCATTTAGGATTCATGCTGCTAAAATCTGGAACAATCTTCCTGAAATTGTGAGACAGGCCTCTTCTCTGACAATGTTTATATTTGTATCTATGTCTCTTTTTAAATAGTGTGATTATTTATGATTTTAATGCTATCTTGTTTTGTTCAGCATTTTGAGTTGCCTTGTGTGTGAATTGTGCTTTACAAATAAAGTGGGAATTTTCTGCTTAAATTAAGGTCAATAATAATGAAATGAAACATTGGCCCAACAGTTATCAGCCTCCTTGACTACTAACTATTGGTATATCGGCCCTGAAAAAATAAAAATAATAATTGGGCCATATCTAGAATTTAACAAACCCTGCTTTTAAAGTTTAACCTCAACCGTCCTAAAACGAAAAGGAAGAAAGTGAGGGAGAGGGTAAGCCACGTGCTTCGAGCAACACAGTCACACATGGATACAAATGCGCTTAAGGGAATGAGATGTGTATATTATGACGTTTTCGAAGTGTCTGCGAGATTAACAATTTCGTCGGAATAATTCATTTTCTCCCATGTGTTTCAGACTAAACCTTTTTTCTCCTCATTCTTTGATCTCAGTTGGTGAGGGAGGATGGCGTATAGTGGTTGGCCTTCTCACTTGACAGAAAGAAGCCCACATGTTAATATGTTAAATCCACACGTGTTGATTCTCTGAGTTTATTCCCAGTGACAAAACAAAACTATCATGAACACGAGGCTAATGTTGTGTGGTGCAAAGACGACTGGGCGACATCACGAGCCAAATGTTTGAGACATTTACATTACAATGAGAGGGGAGAAAAAAGCATCTGGCACAAAACTTGCAATTATATGTGATTGCTGTATGACTATAATTAGACGTTATGAAGCAAGAGCGTGAAGAAGAAGGAGAAGATAAGATAAGATAGACTTTATTGATCTCACACAGGAGAAATGTACATGTCACATCTGGCATGGATAGGATCACTCAAGAAGAATAACATTTTGTGCAAAAGAAGAAGTGTGCAAACATGATAAATGCAGGATATATTATGTACAATAAAAATCGCAAATAAGAAACAGTGTCAATAGTTGTGCAGGTTTTTTAAATATATATATATATTTTTTTTTTCAGTCCTAGTGTAAGTGACTTAAAGTGACTTATTGTACAGTCTGACAGCAGTGGGGATAAAGGCCCTGCGGTAGCGCTCCTTCTTGCACTGAGGGTGTCTCAGTCTTCCACTGAAGGAGCTCCTCAGCTCCGAAAGAGAAGAAGAAGAAGAAGGAGAAGAAGACGGAGATAGAGAAGAAGGAAAAGGAGAAGAAGACGGAGAAGGAGACAGAGAAGACAAAGAAGAAGACGGAGACGGAGAAGACGAAGACGAAGATGAAGACAAAGAATCTTCCGGAGGCAGTAGCATATCTGTTGCTGGCACAGATGCAGTCGCTGATTGGTAGGTGGTTAATATTCAGTCCCCATTTCAGCTGCCTTCAGGTGGAGAGACCACTAGGGGCAGCAGCACTGTTCCAAGGAAAGGATCAGAATTCTTTTCTTTAGGCAGGAGGATTAAAAGCATCGGATCAATGAGAACTGGGAAATATATCTGAGTGCGTGACCAAGATATATGAGGAATTATCTACTTAAATCTCTTCCCTAGTTTTTCTCCCATCCTTGTTGAATGTGAGGTTCGTCTCTGCGGAGAGAAGAAAGTGACGCCTCCACAATAAGACACAGGTTAAAACTGCGTATGATCCGTAGACTGTCGAGTTTGGTCACGTAAAGAAGTGGACCAGCACACTGTATGAATGATTTTTGACACTAAAATGTTGTGTGGAGAAAGACAAATTGATTGTGAGTGCTGTGTCAGAAAATATAGAATGATCCCAATTTGTTTTCACTCAAACCTCATCTGATGTTTTGAGGCTGACCCTTCTTCAGACACGAAAAGATACATTTATCCCAAAATATTGTTGACCAAATAAGCACAAGTTCCTTCAGACACTTCAATTTTCTTATTGAAGCTGGGGTACCAAACCTTTTCCCCAACCAGGAGCGCAGAAGTAATAATATGCTGTATGCCCTGATGTATACATGTGGTTTCATCGAACTGATATTTCCCCAATGTGGGACGCATAAAGGATTATCTTCTTCTTCTAATAATATGTTCTGTTTGTCCCAACAGAAAGAGAGAGAGTATAATGGATGAGTGAGGATGGTTGTGACATTTCTGTGACACAAGGCTGCAAGTATTTTGAGAGCGATGAATAGATAGATGGATTGTTATACATGCATCAAGAGTTCCGGTTCGAACGCACGGCATTGTGGGTAGTTGGGTTGAAAAGGTGGGCAAACCACAACAGCCGTATTGGATTACTTGTTGCGAACGATTGACCTCACTCTTGTTTCTGGCCCATAGATTATTTTAATAGCTAAAAGATTCACCAATTTCCGAAATTTTGAAGGCAAAGATGCCTTTTTTTCTTGTGGTTTTAGATGTAATCACAACCGACTGAAGAGCTACATGTAGCTTATGAGACTTCCGAGGATAGAATGCTTTCACACAAGCATTACAAACTTACCCAAAGCTGTACAGTTGTAATGCTCCATTTCTTTTCTTACAGTGCAATAACTTATCCATGGGTTACGGGCAAAACGGTTTCAGTGCCATTCTTACAGCTGAGAAGTTCGCACATCGAGACACTCCACTTCCTGAGTTGTTGCCCACTGTTAGGACTGTCAAAAACAACACAATTCCGGTGCCCGTAACCCATGGACAAGGTATCGCACTGTAAGAAAAGAAATGGGGCGTTACAACTGAAAATGTACAGCTTAGGGCAAGTTTATAACGCTCGTGTAAGCATTCGATCCTCGTAAGTCTCATAAGCTACATGCAGATCTATAGTCAGTCGGTTGTGTTTACATCTTAAACCATAAGAAAAAAATGCATTGCTTTTTTTGTTAAATGAAAATATCTTTACCTTCAAAATTCCTGAAATTGTTGAATCTTTTAGCTATTAAAATAATCTATGGGCTGGAAACAAGAGAGAGGTTAATCGTTCGCAACAAGTAGTCCAATACGGCGGTCGTGATTTGATGCCCACCTTTTCGACCCAACTACCCACAATGCCGTGCGTTCGAAACCGGAAGCTCGGAACTCTTGATGCATGTATTACGTATTACATTAAATTTGTAGATTTCGTAATTTCATAGTTAGGTACCCCAGCTGGAATGTTGTTGGCAGGATCCCTCTAGTGTTAAACTGAATAATATGCTAAGAACGCAGCCAGGAAGCAAGTGACTGTGTGACACTAAAAATCAATGTTTCTTAAGCTTTGTCCCTGATGTTTTATCACCAGAATACTCCGGCTGCTAGTGTTGAGACAGTGGGCACAAATCAAACCTGATTGCACATACTGTATAGATGGATCAACTCGCAGCGGTGTAATGTTTTGTTCTGACCTATGAACAAAAATCCCCAAATACATTATTCATATAAGTTTTCATAAATGCTTAAGCAGTTTTTTTAACACTGCTTTTTCAATTCACTTTTGCCACATGCTTTTAGGAAAAATGAATAGACAAACCAGCTGCGGTAACAACACGTCCACAACACAGGTGTTTTTAGCTCCAACATATATTTAAAACTTAACATTCAGGTAATATAGAAGGTAAGAAAGTAATCTTTATTTCCATAGCACATTTTACAGACCTAGGTCACCTAAAGTGCTTTACGATGTTCAGATATGTATCTAAACAAGAATTCAATTTCATACATATCATCTGGACAACATACTGCAGCTAATAACAGTTAGTTATTATTGGTTAATCCAGTTAGCTCCAAGGCTTCTTTTTGTGTTAGGAAAAAATGAGAAAAAATGGGAAAACGTGTAGTTATAGCTGAGCAAAGTATTATCTTTAACACTAGAACTCCCAGAGATTGCTTTCAGTTTTGGAAGAGTAATTACTCAGTGTATGTACTTTGTGGTCATCCTAACTTTGTTTAACAAGACCAACATTGTGTTGTGTTAGTTCAAGCTTCCCAGTGTTGTTCTTGTATGTGTGTTGTGTTTCAGAGCAGTGAGCTACAGTGCGACACATTCTGACAGTGTTGATCTTTGAGTATTTCATCAAAAGCTGCATCTGGACCATGGAGCCACCGGACAGAGGCGACTGCTCCCAAAATGCCATTCAACATTCTATTCATATTGTCACCATTCTGTGTGGTGCCAGCTGTCACCAGGAAGGGACAAACAGAGACTACAGCGCATTGTGCGCTCTGCAGAGGAAGTGATCGGCCGCAGCCTTCCATCGCTGCAGGACCTGTACGTCGCCCGAGCTCGAGGCCGGGCTGGTCGTATCACAGCCGACCCCTCTCACCCTGCACATGGACTATTCCAACCACTCCCCTCAGGCAGGAGGCTGCGGTCCATCAGGACTAGAACCTCCCGCCACAAGAACAGTTTCTTCCCCTCTGCTGTTGGACTCTTGAACACTTCTTAACCTGTCCCCCCGCCCTTTATAAAGTCACTTTACTGCCCATCATACGTCACTTTACTTCACTGTACTGCTGTCACCTTACATTGTGTGCACCATGTGCACTTGTATATTGTAAATAGTAACTGTAACTCTATTTTAAATTTAAATTTATTCTTTAGAAGTGTTTTTTATTCTTATTTTTATTATCTCTTTTTGACTGTTGCACTGAGCCAAAACAATTTCCAAGTCTGTGACCTCCCGTTACTTACGTTGGCAATAAAAATGATTCTGATTCTGATTCTGAAGTTATGAATGTGAAGATATTAGCCAAAGAATTTTAAAATAAAGGGAGAAAATAAGCCTCTAAATGAGTGATTCAATTTTGCGGGTGCTTTTAATGAAAGTGAGTCTGTGGCGAAACGCATTACAAAAACACATAAAGAACTAATTAGAATTTGATTTTCCCTAATTTACTGGCAGAGCCTGGGCCACTGTGACCTCTCTGTGCAAATGTTTTTGCAAATAGACTCCAGGAAGCAAATTGTGTTTATCTACTGAAGTTGATGAGTTAAACAAAGTTAAAACTTTATATTTGTGACTGGAGGCTTTACAACAGCAAATGATTAAACCATATGCACTGAATACAATTAGTTACATTTGTTTAGATGCAATTAGCAAGATGCAATAATGAGAGTTTCCAAGAAGAACCAAAAACAATGTTATTCAGCTTCGCCTGAACCTTTAAGGTAATTGAGGATTAGTGGAGCAACTGGAGAAATGACTAATGTAATACATAATAAACCTTGCATCAATGGGTTAGGGACGCAGCTGAAACACTTTAGTTTGTAGACGAAGAATAAAGATGAAGAGATCCTTTATTTGTCCCACAGTGAGGAAATGTCAGTGTTGCATCAGCAGTTACAGAACACTAGGAATGAGGAGATAAAGATAAATGAACACAAACTCTATATTGAATCAAATATAAGAAAGTGAAGAAAGACAAGTATAAATCTCTATATTTAGCATAATGAGTACAAAAACTCTGACTTTAGAATAATAAATTTGACTATGAATGCATGTCTGATATTCTCCTGTTTAATATGTCTACACTAAGCACCTAAATGCATCATATAATGCTATTAGGCCATAATAGGGCCATTCTATTGGTCTCAATGACAATACCATATTTGAACCAGCATCCAATTTATTACAGTTTCATCAATAATTTGTCCTTTTGGGGAAAAACAGTTTGTAAAACCAGTTCATCTTTTATTTTAACAAAAAGTTGAGATCAATTAAAATCTATTAATTGCATTCATGTGACATCAATCCCATGAGTTTCACTCTTTCCTAGTGACTGATAGCAGTTCAAATCTCACAGGTTTGGTTTCTGTACTTCCTGGGTCTATCTACATAAAGCAAAAACTGTCACAAAGTTGATTTATTTTCTCAGTCGTCTGAACAAACCTTCACACAACGGAAAAACGCAGACATAACATGGAAGTGGTCAGGTCCGAGCGACTTCAGTTTTGCCTCTGTTGTTGTGACTATAATAACACCTTTCGATGTGACGTGAGTTGTCGTATAAATTGCATGCCCTGTTTGTATTCGGTCTGAAAAGAATTCTGAACAAACAAAAAAATCTCTGAAAGAACTTTGTAGGAACTCTGGAAACTGGAATAAAGGACCCTCGGGCATATTGTGCTTCTTCGTCAGTAGGTCTGATTTTTTTAATTACAGTATATGTATGATGTTGGCTAGCTAAAATAAGAAGGATATGGTGGGTTTTTGGTTGTGAATCTATCAACTATACATTTGGGAAACAGTTTCCCATAGCCAAGACGAGCCTCTAACTATAATCAAATTCAATAATATGAACGCAAATCATCTGTCTGTTTCTTCTTCTATAGCCAGAATATTGTGTGTTTTCTCACAGAAACTTCATCACTTTCCAATTAATAATTTCACACCAAAATGGCCTTGATACATCGTTATTGTTTGTTCTAACCTCTTACCGCTCTTGGCTCAGAGTCCATCAGACAACTCCCAATTACACTATAGCTATACCGCTGTAGTTTCTAATTAACTATTGATTGGCTGTGCAATTGCAAATAGTTTTTGTGTTTTATTTGGTAAGTAAAGTAACTGAAATTGCAGTGTAGGCTGACTTTGATAAGGCTGTTTTATGGTTGCAGAGACTATAGTGCCAGCAAGAACCCAACAAACACATATTCCCTGGAGTCTCTGTATTGGACCAGCCAACTCCTACTATGCTGCGAGAGGAATAAGCACTGTGTCATACCCAGGAGAATATTTGTATGCATATAAGTTAGCTACCTTTTTAAGTAGGTGTATACAGGTTATGAGCGAAAGTCCTTTTTCTATGATCAGAGACACCATCTGAATTAAGGAAAGTCTGCATTAGAGAAATCTATTGGGAGACAGGGTCAAGGAAAAACATCAGCACCCGCAACAAATAATAAATGAAGAATATTCAAAAATTCAGCTCGAAAGGAAATATGCCTTGGTCAGATTGGAGAACTATACTGTAAACAGGCACTGCATGCTTATTCACTGGAATTGCTTCATCCAGAATACATGAATTATGTGTTGCAAAAGGGAATACGTTGTGTATATTATTCCCTTATATATTAGGCGGGGCACGTGGCTGAGTGGATAGCACCATTTCTCAAATACCAGTCGGAACAGGGCCTTTCTGAGTGGAGTTTGCATGTTCTCCAGTGTCTGCATAGGTTTCTTCCGGTTTCCCTTCTAAAAGCATGCAGAATAGGTCAAATCCTCCAGCTCCGGTATCCTAACCGAGCCGAGCATCAATATTTAGGCGCTGTACTACGGTGAGCACTGCTTCTGACAGATGCCCTATGCGGCTGGATGGGTCAAATGCAGATGATGAATTGCCTTACAGGGATAAATAAACAGCACATTTACCTTTAGAAGAAGAAGAAGAAGGTCCTTTATTCGTCCCACAATGGGGAAATTTCATTTTGATGCATACAAATACACATCAAGGCAAGTAGCGAACATCACTTCCGTGCTCCTTATAGGCAAAGTGGGTTAAGCGTCTTGCCCACGAACCCACGAACCCACAACCTTCAGGCTCAAAGGCCAATGCTCTACCAACTGAGCCACTGTCGCTTCCAAAGAGTACTGTGTGTCTAATGGAGCTGCACCAACTTGCTCTGGCTCCTATTGACTTACGTTGAACTAACTAAAACTAACTTGGGTTGACAAATCTGTTGTTTGGTGCTCTCTATGATCCTGGTCCTAGAGGAGTATGGATATTTGATAACACTTTTTAAGCAACTGTGGTTAAAGATGAACCATCATTAGGCCAGTATATGCAAAACATCCAGTGAATTTCCACTTGATGTTTTGGTTATCTGATGGTCAAAGCTACAGCTGCTGATGGGAGCGTCTACAATTTATTTTAAAAATTGCTTTGAAATTCCACGCAAGCTGTAAAACTCATGTGTCATCTCATTTCGACAGGAGTTACGGTGCAAAGCTAACCCTGTATGTTCAATTAAGCTTCTTCCGCATTCTCCAAACACTAGAGTTGCGTTTCCCGCTTGAAAAAGTCCTGACAATGGAACTTAACCTGGAGCTATAGCCTGTCTTATAAAAGGTCAATTTGAAAAGACATATTTCAAGAATTGGGATGCAGCCTCTACCGTCTGGAAAGTTACTCAGCCAAATCAGCCGCACAGCGCAAATGACAGCACATCCCAAATTCATAAAGGGAATTTCCAATGCATATTTATAGACACGTTGATGGAGTGCATTGCTCTTAAATAACAGTGTGTGTCACATATGAACATGAAGGAGCTTGTTTCTTATTATCGCTCCCAGGGTGACGCCTGAAACACTAAAAAAATCTGCTTCTGAATCTTGTCCTGCTTTATTCTCCGCGTGGGCCTCCTCCCTGCTCTTGCATTTTCCCATTCCACACTACGTTGCATCTTCCACTTATCCTGGTCTGAATTGATGGCTTGAGCTCTGGGTAAACATAATAACAGCAAATATGCAAGGTAAAACAGAGTCCCGGCTGTAAACACAGATTGGCAGCAGGCTTTCATGACCGAATAAACATGGTAAAAGCCTCTGGATAGGCCTGAGCTGTGGAATGACAATGACGAAGGCATTAGCGGCACGTCAGGCTGCGCTAAAGTCTAAGTTTGGTATTCAAATGGGTTGGGTGGATGCCTGCTTGCCAAACTGTAAAATAAATATGGGGATAATAATAAGGACTAAAAAGGTCTCGTTATGATTCTCAAATCATTATTGACAAAACAATCGGGGCCTTTGTGAAAAATATGTTTGTTGTTGACAAAACTCTTGTCTATTCAGTTATTATTTTTATGATCCCAGCTGGATTCGTCTGCATACCTGGCAACCAGTGTATAGTCGCGCGGCGCTGAGCTTACGGTCGTGACGTGACGTCACTTGCGCAATGCGTGGCTCACCGCAGGCCCTTACGTAGCCTGCCGCGCATCCTCAAAAATGTGATTGGTCCGTGTGTGATTACTTTCTGGGAAGCATGGAGCGGCTGCAGGGAGCATGGACGAGGCACTTCGGAGCAGACTGCTTCGCGCTTCGAAGGGACCGAAGGAAAAGCAGTTTGGGCTGGTGGCTCAGGGCCTGATATACGCGGACACTATGGACTGTTCAGTGCTGTTGCATATCTAACATATATATAACTTATAAACTGTGCAGTTGTTTCTTTTGCACTGTTCCTGTCTTTGTTTGAATCTGCTCGTAGCTCATCGCGTCTGTTCCATTCCTCCTGCACTTGTAAATAGTTCATGTTTGTCTCAGATATTTACCACTTATTGTTTTGCTGTATGTGCTGAATACACTTTAATAATAATTATGTATCCAAGAAGAACTGTGTTTTTATTCACAACATCACAGTTAAATGAGTTGAAACGATGAGTTTAGAACAGTCACATAAACCTACAGTAGAAACACATGTAATGATCTCAAACAGCTTGGCTATTGTTTTTGTTCTGAAGAGGAGAAAGTAGCAGCGTAAATGGGACCGCTTTGGTTTCTCAGGCAACTCCTTTGAGATTGCCATCACGTGGTTGGTTGTTGGATTACAACATTCTCTTCAAAACTCTGCAGGGGGAACATGCGAGTGTACCACCAACTGTGACTGCGTAGGTCCAGCGCAACCGCAAACATTCTCAGTGCCACACAGGCCTTGAGTCAGGGAGAGTGGGAGAAATTGCAGTACCACTTTTGGCCAGATTTTTACATACTACCCCTTTTTTACAGTGCCAAATGCAGATCTAAAAATCATACATAATTCATTTAAGGGTTGGTTATGTGCTCTTTACCTCAACTTTCCAATGTATGTGAAAGCTCATGGTTTTAGATGATTTGTCAAAACCCTAGATTAAAATCATTGTCGTTGTCACAAAGAGAAACAGAATCCTTATAGAGCGTCAACAACAGTGCATTGTGTAAAACAAGTTTGAGCTCTGGGCTGCCGCGTCGATGCGCAGCGCCATCTTGCGCGTGGCCCCTATCCATGCGGCTGTCAAGAACTATGGTCAGGGGCGTCATTTTCACACTTTAGCATCTTTGGTGTCCTCTCTCTCAGACCGTATAGTACATGCTTTTAGACGTTTGAACATTGACTGACGGACATGATTGTGTTTGTGCTCGACATGTGGATTGAAGGCAGAATGGTGCAGGCCCTCCCCCACACTGCTCCCAGTGACACCCTGCCCTGAGGCACTGCTTCTGGGTACCTTTGTTTTCCCCTAGAATAAATAGTAAATCTAATGGTTGTTTTTTCTTTCAGACAAACAGTGCGAGTATTTAGTTTCATTCTCACGTTTTGATTGCAAAAGCTTGCACACTCTTTCATTTTCAGCAGCAGTACTATAGTTCATGCACGTTCATCTTCTTTCTGAGATCAATGCCACACATAACATTCCTTGACAACAATTTTTTTAAAAATAATTTTTAGAGCCATAGGCCTCAATATGCCATAAATGGACAATAGATCAATTGTAATTTAACATGAGCCTTCCACTTTTGCACATGATCATTAAATGATTCATGTTTGCCTATGAGTAAATGTGAGATTTCATAACACTTTGAAGCAACTTTTGTTAAAGTTAAACTCATCATTCTATCAATGTGCAGAAGCCAGTACTTTTCCCTTGTTTTGTCTATCTGAAGGCCAAGCTACAAGCACACCGTGGCAGCTGCTGATTGGAGGTCTCCATGCCTCCGCTCTGTATAATACACTTGCATTCTATTGTATCTGTGATCGTGTACTTTGATCGTGCTGTCTCTACCATCGACAATAAAACATGTCTTCTGTTTGAATGAAAGACGCGATCCCAGACATGTCACCTTCTTCAGGTGGTGGAAGAATGCGGGCCTTGTCTGTAACATCTAGAGAACAGAAGACTTTTTTTTTACACAAAAAATGTGTTTTTTTTTTCAAGCCAAAACTGAAAAACCTCAAGAGAATGCATCTGGACCAGCACATGGACAATCTGCACAGCCCCTGATTCCAGTCAGGCTGTGAGCTGCTGAGACATGGACAACACCATCGTCCTCTTTTGCATGGACATAATTTGGAACAATTGGATTTCTGAATTTGGACATAATTTGGAACAATTGGATTGCTGAATCTGGACACTGAAGCTGAAACGTGTGATTCAAAGACACGTCACAGAAGAATTCATGGCTCGACACAAATGCAGCCTGAAGAAACCAACACGGAGAAGTGGGAGAGACTGTTTTCAAAGCAATATCTGGAACCACCATCGACTGATGAAGTTTGGTATTTTACTGAAGATTGTTGACAAGTTTTATGAAAGATCTGAAAATGTTTTATGAGTTTTTGAAGTATTCCGAGTTCTGAGTTTTTGAAGTATTCCGAGTTCTGAGTTTTTTGAAGTACCGAGTTTATGAGTTTTTGAAGTATTGAGATATGATGTTATGTTGCTGTTTATCGATCCTGATGGTCACACGTGAATGTGTGCCCAGAGGGGGGAATGTGAGATTTCATAACACTTTGAAGCAACTTTTGTTAAAGTTAAACTCATCATTCTATCAATGTGCAGAAGCCAGTACTCTTCCCTTGTTTTGTCTATCTGAAGGCCAAGCTACAAGCACACCGTGGCAGCTGCTGATTGGAGGTCTCCATGCCTCCGCTCTGTATAATACACTTGCATTCTATTGTATCTGTGATTGTGTACTTTGATCGTGCTGTCTCTACCATCGACAATAAAACATGTCTTCTGTTTGAATGAAAGACGCGATCCCAGACATGTCATCTTCTTCATGAGTAAAACCTGTGCAATGTAAAGCCATGTTCTGGGTCTCTCCCTACTCCGTACATGATGGGGACAAACGACAACTGAAGCTACAGCATAGGCAGACTGACAGAAGCAAGGCAACCAGTGTGTGTGCCACTGGCCCTCCGACCACCAACCATTCACACACACCAGACTCATTCAAGGCAATGTGGGTGAAGTGTCTTGCCACAGGATACAACAACAGTTTGACACTTCACAGCCGCCTCACTGTGGTACCTGGTGTCTCCCATGTATTAACCAGGCCCTGCCCTGCTTCAGAGGTTTGATGGGATCAGGCCTTCACATGGTGCTGCCACACTATAGTACTGCACTAAACAGACTTGTGGAAGCCTCTCAAAGATCTACATGGAGGATGTAACACATTCACTCAGCCTTTCGGCCGTATGTGCCACACGGCCTCCACAGACAAACCGAATTTTAACCACTTTGGTCCAAGCCTCGAATGAGGGCATGAACCCAGATTAAGCAGTGAATGGAGAACTTTGTCGTTTCAATCAGCTTCTCTTCTTCTCTTCACCACAGCACATTTATAACGACATCACTGATTTGCTTCAAACATTTACGCCAAGTTCAACAGAGAAACATATCTCTGCAGAGGACAGAGTGCTTCTGCTGCTGCTTTACACAATGGATTTGTGCCAATGTTATAATCCTTTTATTTGAATGATACAATATGCAAAAGAACCATTGTGATTTAACAAAGTAAAGATTAAATGAAATATCTGTTTGTAACTCGAGGGAAATCTATAATCCCAAATCTTCCATGGCGCGTTCTGCACACGCGCCTTAAGCTCAATCCATATGCACAGAGTTGTCACGCAGCCCAACACTTCAAACTTGTAACCAACCATGAACACACTGCGACATCTTTCTTTCTGTGGATCAATAATACTCTAAAAACACAAACCCTGGGAGCTGACCAGAACAACGATCTATAATCCATGTGGTGCTTTGAGGGCCTGGCCTCTGGGATTTACCATGATATGGATGTGTGAACGCCCCGACAAGCATTTTCCACTAGGTTTAATGTAAAGTGTCAAGATGTGAAACAAACAATGAACACGGTGGACTTTAAATTGTCCAATGCTCTCTGGACATACAGCGTGTAATAATATGTTGCAGATATGAAATTATGACAGGTGAAGACTGCTCCCTGGAGTAAATAGAAAATATGATACAAAGCACCAGCCGTGTCCACTCACCTGTAACACACATGCCCTTCATGTCCAGTGCCGCCTCTGTCAGAGCTGCTGGACTGTGACCACTTTTATTTTCAACATCTACATGCAAGAATGTGAACACCACTGAAGCCTACTCACCAAAACAGACAAAGTTTGTCATTTGTTGTCTGTGTTCAAATCCACCCATATTAATTCAATTCAAATTACTTTTGTATTGCGTAGATAGTTATCTTGGAGGACTTCGCCAACACAGATCAGAAAATCCATCAGTTCAAACATAAAAAACACAAACAGACTCAAAAACAAATTTTATGAAAATAACCATAACATGTATTTTATTACTAACATTGAATACAAAATAATAAATAATAGGTCTGCAATAACAATATTCCAGTTATGGTTTAGTTTTCTTCCCCTTAATCCATTTCTGGGTCGGGGGGGTGGCAGTCAGAGCTGCACCCAGTACACAGAGCACCAGCCCCTCACTGATCCTCCACCAGGTGCTGAGTCCACAGGAGCTGCAATCTTTCAGCGGGGGCTTCAGGCAAAGTGGGGTTGAGTGTCTTGCCCAAAGAAACAACAACAGCAGTCATCAGTTGGAGTCGTGAAGTAGGTCTCACGGTGGGCTCGAACCTACGACTTTCAGGCTCAAAGGCCAATGCTCTATCAACTGAGCTACTGTACTGTTGCCCCAAGTTATTTAACTTGACTTTGTTAAAATCTACAAAGTCAAGTTAAATAAAAGGAAAAATGTGGTCTCAATTCCCACATAATGAAACTTTAGAACTTTAGAGTATGCAAAAGAGTATGTATAAACACACTCCATGAAGAAAGTAGAAGACCTTTACTCGAATGAGCCACCAGGGGCTGGTAGCAAACCATAGATCTATTAAAATAACTGGATAGGGTATTACTAGCTTGGAGCTGAAGGACCCACGTGCTCGGTGGATTCTCGAGGTACTGCAGACTAAACCAGACTAAATTCACGTGGGCTACCCAGACATTTTCCCCATAAAACTCAATGTGAACTAAAACAGCGCAACTTCAGCTGACAGAGAACCTATTGCTTTAATAAAGGTTGGATTTTAGTGTCCCTTGTCATCCTGAACTTTTTTTCTTCTAAAATCCTTCGGTTTTCTTTAAATCCACACTTTAGTGCCACAAACTCTGCTTGTTTCCTTCCCTCTATACCTCCGCTCTGATTAGCAGCTCTGATTGGTCGGAGCGCGCCCGAGCCCCTCTGTGCTCGTGCATGAGAGCCACAGAAACACATGTTTGGCGCAACGCATCACGGGAGCTCGTCCACTGTGCAGAAGCGGGAGGACCAGACGATGCCCAAATATTACAGAGTTCTGCGAATCTTTCAGCGCCCATGTCGGCACATGCGCCACTGAGCACAAACCATTCATTTGAGTACAGCACCATCTTGGATCGCCGAGGCTTGACGCAAACCCACAGCAGGGATCATCTTATACTAAAACCTTAAATGGAACACACCCAGTAGCATCTCACTGCGACCCTTTGACACAGTGAAACTCTAATAAACACAGACATATGTTGAATGTCGATGGCAAGGAGACACAGTTGGAGAACGCTGGAGCGAGTGGGCAGCTGCTGTGCGTCAGACAGGAAGTGCGGCAAAGTAATGACACATTCAGATCTGCCGGTGGAAATGGAACGCTCCCATTTTATGTGAATAACTGCCTGAAAGCCTCTGCCGGATCTATGAGTGTCCTGCTGAGATACAGAGGCATTCATCTCATCTGCAGCCTCAACGCAGACCACGAAATGTAGAAAAACTGTTTAATTCCAGTGTACCGTGAATAAATTATATTATACACGCACATACTGGATCACGCCACACAAAACAGAAAAAAACAAAACAACTTTTAATCCCAAGTATGTAGCGTTACAGTGTGTTATTCTACACCCAGGTTTGTTGCACTGTACGAATTAAAGCTTAAAACTTTCAAACCACAAAAATGAAACTAACTCGTATAGTATTGCATGCATTTTTTTTGGGCCTCTGACACAGCTTTAGATCAACTTTTTCAGACAGAAAAGAGAAAACGAGACACTAGTTGAAGCTCTCTCATCCCAAAGCCTTTTTGAAATAAGTAGAAAAACACAGTATGTTCTAATAAGATAAAAACAACATCTAGTTTGTTACTTTTACAAGACTTTTTCTGTCTTTTCCAGTAACAAGTCTGCCAAGAGCAAGCAGCGCAAATTGAAGCTAGCCAAGAAGCTTATGATTATGACTGGGTGTCTTGGATAATATAATTGATTGCTTTAAAAGTTTTTGGTTTTTAAAATGGAAGATTCTGCTTAGATGGGGGCTTGAGATGAGCATAGGTCGTTGGTATACAGCACATGGGCGGCACGGCGGATAGCACCCTCGCTTCTTAGCAAGGTCCTATGTCTGAATCCCGGTCAGAAAGGGGTCTTTCTGAGTGGAGTTTGCATGTTCTCCCCGTGCCTGTGTAAGTTTCCTACAGGTGCCCCCGTCTCCCCTACCACTAAACACATGCACACTAGGTAAATATCCTCCAGCTCCGGTAGTCCTGACCAAGCCGAGCATCAACATCTGGAGATGGGTTCCTGAGCGCTGTTAATACGGCGGCCACTGCTCCTGACGTGAGCCTTCGCTGCATCAGGATGGGTCAAATGCAGAGGATGAATTAGCCTACTGGGATTAATAAAGTGCACCTTTATGTTTGAGTGCTCTTATTTCTCTTTCTGTCCTGCTGTAATTTCGCAACGATGACATTTAAATTTCTCTATAAACATTTCTATAAACATTATTTGCTACGTTAAAAATGAAGTTTGGTATCCCAACGTTAAAACAAAACAAATACAAGACCCTTTATACATTTTGCACCAACGGACAGTTTTTATACATGATTTAATTTAATTTACAAAAACTTCTCGAGTTTCTCATTGCGCTCTGATCAAGCAACTACTGCAGTGACTTGAGGAGGCCTTGGTTTTCGTGGTAATGCGCAAGAAAAGTTTTATGCATCTGTTTGTCAATTTAAGAGGCCGTGTTTCTCCCACACGTCTCATATAGTGAACGACAATACCAGCTGCTTTACGCGCTATATCCTCGGCTACGCACCACAACGTCAAATTTACTAAAGTAGTTTGTTCCAAAATGGCTTCCGTCATTCGTCACGCAGATGTATAATTCTCTGTGTGAAGCAAATGACTCAGTTAAATTACTGGCTGTAAGCAACCATATGGATGCACTGCTGTTTCCATAATGTTCTTGGAAAATACCAGGAAATTAGAAAGACAAGGGCTTTTTGTCACGGCACTTATGCAAGATCAGCCAGTCTTATCTACAGCATCAGTGTCTCATAATAATAATAATAATAATACACATACAATGGAGTAAAACAACTGAAAGTTTGAGAAAATTGTGTTTTCGACATGTATTGAAATGTCATGTTGGCCCTGGGACAACAGTGATAAAGGTTCGGCAAGGTTTTTAGATTATTTTAGTTTTTAGGCTCATGGCGGGGGTTAGGAACATGTTATAATAAATAGAGGGTCAAAACTTATCAATAAGTCTACTAAATTTCCCAGGACATTGCACAGTAGCAGAGGAAATCGTAATGCAACAATTTTCTGATATATTTTTATATCAACAATTTAGAAGAAAGAGCAGTGCGTGCAACAGAAACCAAACTCTGATGATGAGAGCTTCAGTCTTGTCCTAGGAATGAACCTTGTAAATAACTTATTTTGATATAAAATATATTTCAAATGTTAAAGAGTTTTTCTGAATAAATTGTCCCCATAATTTGGTTGAATTGAATCTTTGGGGAGAGTGTGCAATGTCCTCATAACTTTGATTTTGATATTAGCATTTGCTCCCTCCAACCCCTTTTCAAACTTTATTTTTCAAATCAAACATGTGTATCTTGTTTGTTTTGGTTTGCTATATGAGAAACATAAATTTGAAATACACAATTACTTACTTGAGTGTTTTAAAGCTGAGTTATCTGGGCGGGTGACCTGCACTCCAGTGAAACCGGTGAAGGCCTCCTGCACTGGGCACCACAACAAGGAGGCTGTGACCACACAAAGTCCTCAATGAAGCAGTGGACACTACAACAATTACGTTTGGTCACAGTTTCCCACGTTACCCTCCTCCTCGCAGTTCCTTACTTTGTCGACATGTTTCAGCTGTTTTGTGGCCTACACTGTTGTTCCCCTCCGTCCAGAGCCACCCATCTATACACGCTGCTTTCCTGATGTTTAAGATGTTGGTTAGCTTATAAAGAAAAAAAAGGACAAATTGCATTATACAGAAACAATGCAAGTCATCCAATTGGTTTTAATACATTTTGGGATGTGTCTGTGTGTGTGGGTCACTGTTATTGCTGGATATTATCATGTGTTGGCTTTCTGTGTATGTGTGTGTCTGTTCTAAGTCTCCTGTTCTTTGTGATGCATTCAAAAGATGTTTCTCTTATGATGTTGGGCTTTGCATTCACTATTAAGTATGCGTAGAGTGTCTGCGTGTGTTGTGCCGCAGCATGTGTGTGTGTGTGTGTGTCAATTGACCATTCTTACGAACATATTTCCTGCGTAGTCTGACTGAAATGTCTTACTGAGTGAAGACTGAAGCAGGAAAAGATGCATTTTCATTGAATTTAATGGTAAAAACAGAGTGAAAAACAATCATTTCCTAAGATCTATCAACAAGAAAACAATCGTCAGCCACAGTTTGAATCATTTCGACATCATGTAAAATTTAGGTGAACTGCGCGAGTGTTTACAAAGGCAATATCCACAAAAATCTAAATCAAAATAAATAAATCATCAAACCTGTCATATGCACTTTAAACTCTATTCTCCCATATACCTTTACAAAATAAATACGTAAAAGATGACGCAATTTTTTTTAAATAAATGGTGAAGCAAAATGATTGTAACCTCGAACGGCTGAAACCAGAAAGACGTGAATGCTTTGTCCCCTAAGTGTAGACGATATAGAAGCAGAGATGTCCTTTCACATTAGCATTCCCTGCCTGAGCGTGTGTTTCCCAGGGCCAGTGTGGTCAGTGTGGGTTGCTGGCCGCTCCGTTGCTCATGGAAGTGAGTTTGCTCCACCTCCTCTGGCTGAGCAGCTTTCGGTTCTGCTGCACCTTGAGGCGTACATCAAACACTTCCTCTATGGCCTTTTTGAAACAGTGGAAGTTGTAGTCAATCAAACCTGGGACAGAAGTAGAAAGCACATATAAGTCAACAAGAACAATTGGGTCCTTGTCCGGTGCTCAGACTTGTACTGACTTGCTCTGAAGAAGTTTAGAGATGTTATGATTGTTGTGTTTGTGAATCACATGAGCAAAAACACATGAACTTTTACAATTCTAACTATGTGGGAAAATCAAAAGAACACCGTGGCCTCCAGATAAAAGGAAAACATGTATAAGCCCTGCCCATCCCACTGCTGTTGTTTGTGATTTTATTCATGTTTAACCTAGAGTTGCATGCCACTGTTGCATTCATTACTATCTATGGTTGTGTCTGAACCCTATTTTTGTCTTAAACTCATTGTCCAAACTGACCCATAAGCGTTTGATTTCTTTCTCTCAAACCTTTCAAGCAGATATATTTAAATAATGTCTGGGGTAAGGTGCTGGAAAGATGAAATAAGTGTGAGTTTGTGTCTGGTCACCGGTGGAGATCTGAGGCCTCCTGAAGAGAGCAGCTCTGTGGGAGGTTGGGAGGCCTGACTTGCATGATTGAATACTAACCCAGCATTTTAATACATCCTGGACGACATTTTACCGCCAGACAAACCAGGTCAAGTCAATGTCAGTGCGAGTGTGTGAAGATGAACTTTAAAGGTACAGTTGCTTCAAATCAAACATGTAAACAATAACTAATTGTGACATTTTAAAGAATATTCACCTGCACCATGTTTTTGAATTGTTGTCATATATCTATAAATGTCCATGAGAGCTGGAGAACTATCCGTGTCAATGCGCCATCTTGAAATACATAGGTTGATAAGGGACAAAAAGGATGCGAGAATCATGTTTTCAGTTCACAGGTGCTACTGATATTGTTGCTTCCACCGTGCCCTCACAAGTTTGGAGAATGATGATGTGTTTGAGCCAGTATAATTTGGTGGACCGTGTGTTAGACTTAAGAATTAGGGAGTGTAGACCAAAGGGGAGGAATGAGGGGGAGGAGAAGGATGCGATCCAGAGTGCAAGACCAAGACCGGACCAGAGTCCGAGACCTGTCCAGATGACGTCAGTGGCACTTCCTGCTTTTTCTAAATGTTTTACATAAAACTGTTCTGTTCGTTTGGTTAGTCAGTCACATATAGGGACAGACCGCAGGGATATAGTTAGGATAGGAGCTCTTGAGTTTTGTGTTTGATTGCAAAGATAATTAAATACTGTTAAACTCTGGAATCTTGCCTCTCATTTCTCTTTATCAAATCGAAGACACTGAAGAAGATGACAAAGTCTGGGATTGCGTTTTTAATTCAGACAGAGACAGCACGAACAACGCACACGAACACAGATACAACAGAATGCAAGTGTATTATACAGAGCGGAGGCATGGAGACCTCCAATCAGCAGCTTCCACGGTGCCATGTAGCTTGGCCTTCAGATAGACAAAACATGAAGTGGAAAAGTACTGGCTTCTGCACATTGATAGAATGATGAGTTTAACTATAACAAAAGTTGCTTAAAAGTGTTATGAAATCTCACATTCCCCCCTCTGGTCACATATTCACGTGTGACCATCAGGATCGATAAACAGCAACATAAAATCATAACTCAATACTTAAACTCGGCACTTCACTCGGTACTTCAAAAAACTCAGAACTCGGAATACTTCAAAAACTCACAAAACTCATAAAACATTTTCAGATCTTTCATAAAACTTGTCAACAATCTTCAGTAAAATACCAAACTTCATCAGTCGATGGTGGTTCCAGATATTGCTTTGAAAACAGTCTTTCCCACTTCTCTGTTTTGATTTCTTCAGGCTGCATTTGTTGTGTCGAGCCATGAATTCTTCTGTGACGTGTCTTTCAATCGCACGTTTCAGCTTTAGTGTCCAGATTCAGAAATCCAATTCAGTCCAAATTATGTCCAAATTGTTTAATCCAATTGTTCCAAATGGTGTCCATGCAAAAGAGGACGATGGTGTTGTCCATGTCTCAGCAGCTCACAGCCTGACTGGAATCAGGGGCTGTGCAGATTGTCCAAGTGCTGATCCAGATGCATGGTTTCTCTTGAGGCTTTTCAGTTTTGGCTTTAAAAAAAAAAACACTTTTTGTGTAAAAAAAAAAGTAGTCCTCTGTTCTCTAGATGTTACAGACAAGGCCCGCATCCTTCCACCACCTGAAGAAGATGACAAAGTCTGGGATCGCGTCTTTAATTCAGACAGAAGACAAGTTTTATTGTCAATGGTAGAGACAGCACGAACAACGCACACGAACACAGATACAATAGAATGCAAGTGTATTATACAGAGCGGAGGCATGGAGACCTCCAATCAGCAGCTGCCACGGTGCCATGTAGCTTGGCCTTCAGAAAGACAAAACAAGGGAAAAGTACTGGCTTCTGCACATTGATAGAATGATGAGTTTAACTATAACAAAAGTTGCTTCAAAGTGTTATGAAATCTCACAACACGTCCAGTCTTATTTTTAGACAATACTTCTCTGATCTCCGTTTCTTCTCTTCACAGCGTACGTGTGAACATTTGTTTATATTTTAGCGCTACCATGTCAAGTGACCAAGACGCAAGCAGCGATCTGGTCATTTATCAAACTAAAGGATTCTTTCCGTGTCGGCCCGGTTTGAATGACCGGGAGTCAGTTGTGGACCACTGTTACAGACGACATATTGTCCCGAAGGCTTCCGTAGCGCTGGTGCTAAAAAGTTGACTGCAATGTAAGATCTCAATGCTAGATGGGAGTAAAAACTACACAGTGTACTGTACCTTTAAAAAAAAAAAGGATTTTCTTGATCTCTAGACCCTGCAAAAATATAGAGCAAGATCGATGGTTTATTGAATATCTCTGGCAAAAATGTCATTACACCTCTTTATTGATTTGACTGTTGGCCCCAGGGCTCCAAAAAGTTTCAGGAAAAGTCGGTTTTTGTAGCAGCTCTACCATGAGCTAAAGGTCAAGGACCAAGAATGTCATTTTCATGGAGGATCCACACGGGTCTAGCAACGTGCAAACAAGTTACTCTGAGGGCGGCAAAGTGGTTAAACAGTGTCATCCTTCTCTGCTTAGGTTTACTCTGGGTGCTGCAGTGTCCCCTACCACTACAAATACACATTGCATCAACTATAGCAACCACTGATCCTGACAGAGGCTCGGGAGGCATTGCAGGATGGGTCAGATGCCGACAGATTATGACGACAAGTACAACTTAACTCAACTTAGTGTCATTATTGTCCCCATGTGGTAAATATGATAATACCATCAGCACTCTTGGCCTTATCCAAAATATCAAAAAATGAAAGTCAGTCAGTCTTATAGGAAAGATATTTTGAATGTTTGAGAGTTATTCACACCCAATGCATGGAACCTATTTTCCGTAGCATCTGTGTCTTACTTCATCTATCTCAAGTCGTGATTGCAGTTGTCGCTGGTGGATGTTGGAACACTGCTACTAGCTGTTTCACTGTTTGTGTTGATTGTGGGTTTTCAAAGTACCAATTTTTCCTACACTCGTAACTCTTCTGACTAGGGTTACTGGAATAGTAAGAGCCTTATTCTTGCACCTTCTGTCTTGTTCCAGGAGCCCATTTTACATCATGGGGCTTTGGTTCACACTGATGCATACACTTTCTCTCATTAATAAAATATCTCATTCACAAAAGAGAGTTGGTATTTATTCGTTCAGTCATGTCATTTATGAGACTAAAGCTCATAACAAAACAACAACAAAACAAAAGACAGATGAGGAAAACACTGTCTCCACAACAATATCAGCGCTGCGGCAGACACACAAGGGTCTATTGAATAATATATGATATCGGGGAAACACAGAGGCCATGCTGAGCCACCACTTCGGCTACAGAAGCCACAGCTAATACCATATCTCATAGCCACAAACACGATTGGAGCTAAAACTGGCTTAGAGAATGGATTTAAGCAGGAATAAGACAAGGCTATGTATTGTTAGTCTGCAACAGCAGTTTACACATCAAGCGATTTATAATGCTGTTGTTGCCACGGAAACTAGATTTCTGTAGGCCTGAATGCGCAGTATTTCTGCTCTCAGGAAGAAATAACGATTCATTGCACATTAAAAGAAACTTTTTTTAATAGGACATATAGGACAACCTTTAGATAATATAGAAGCCAAAGAGACTATAATATTCATAACCAAGATTTTCAAAGATTCCCAAAATTCACTAACAGATTATTCAAAGAAAAAAAGGGGAAAAAAAGAAATTATATCGGATATAATGATCAAAACTCATGTATCGTAACAAATGTAGTCTACATACAAAAATCTTGCTTTTATTTTATTTTCATCATAGCAATTTAGGCCAAATTCTAAAAGACACAGTTTATCTATGCGTCCTTCAGATAAGACAGGTCATATCTTTAGCCTCTCTTTTTGCTCAGAGTTTAACCTGAAGCGTCAGTAGAAGACATGGGGGGGGGGGCATGGGAACTTCTGCTCCCATGATTCAGATCTGCTTCTTGTTGTATTGACCACACTTTCTCTCTGTATTTGTGGCATGTACTGCTCGCACCTGTAGGGAACTGGTCGAGCTGGCCGCGCTACAGCTGCATAACCTTGCTTTTTTTGACCTTTCTTTTTATAATCCAATATTGAGTGGTCAGCCCAGTGGCCATCAGGGGCCACAGCACCTAGGGTGTTTCCCCCCCGATTGGCAACCCTACACTGGACGCAACTGGTGAGGGAGAGAGAGTTTTCATTTCATTATACACTGGAGACTCACAAGTCCGAGGCATGTCTGAGTCTTGATGGTCCCATGTCCTCATCTCTGGCTCATATGTTATTCTTAATGACTTAATGGCAGTTAAGTATTGTAGCTCCGTGACACACCCATGAACCTATAAGCGGCTATATTACAGTTTATGCTTGTCGTTCGACCGTGTTCCCCGGGGTGTCCTTTGGGGGGTCCTCCGTGAGTACGGGGTCCGGGGTCCTCTGCTGAGGGCCGTCCGGTCCCTGTATGACCGGAGCCAGAGCTGCGTGCGCATTGCCGGCAGTAAGTCAGACCTGTTCCCGGTGCATGTTGGCCTCCGCCAGGGCTGCCCTTTGTCACCGGTTCTGTTCACTGTATTCATGGACAGAATTTCTAGGCGCAGCCAAGGGTCGGAGGGGGTCCGGTTCGGGGACCACAGGATTTCATCTCTGCTGTTTGCAGACGATGTTGTCCTGTTGGCTCCAATGAACCAGGACCTACAACATGCACTGGGACGGTTTGCAGCCGAGTGTGAAGCGGCTGGGATGAGAATCAGCACCTCCAAATCTGAGGCCATGGTGCTCGACCGGAAAAAGGTGCCTTGGCCTCTCCGGGTGGGTGGAGAGGCCCTTCCTCAAGTGGAGGAGTTCAAGTATCTCGGGGTCTTGTTCACGAGTGAGGGAAGGATGGAGCGTGAGATTGACAGGCGGATCGGTGCAGCGTGCGCAGTGATGCGGTCGCTGTATCGGGCCATTGTGGTGAAGAGGGAGCTGAGCCGGAAGGCAAAGCTCTCAATTTACCGGTCAATCTTCGTCCCCTCCCTCACCTATGGTCATGAGCTTTGGGTAATGACCGAAAGAACAAGATCGCGGATACAAGCGGTCGAAATGAGCTTCCTCCGCAGAGTGGCTGGGCGCTCCCTTAGAGATAGGGTAAGGAGCTCAGTCACACGGGAGGAGCTCGGAGTAGAGCCGCTGCTACTCCACGTCGAGAGGAACCAGTTGAGGTGGCTCGGGCATCTGTTCCGGATGCCTCCTGGACGCCTCCCTGGGGAGGTTTTCCGGGCATGTCCCACCGGGAGGAGGCCCCGGGGAAGACCCAGGACACGCTGGAGGGACTATGTCTCTCAGCTGGCCTGGGAACGCCTTGGAGTCCCCCCGGACGAGCTGGAGGAGGTGTGTGTGGATAGGGAAGTCTGGGCGTCTCTGCTTAGACTGCTGCCCCCGCGACCCGGCAACGGATGAAGCGGAAGAAAATGGATGGATGGATGGATGGCTTGTCTATTTGATGAATGGCTCAGCCTACACCTCCCGCACCGCAGGGATCTGCCTCAGAAATCAGTGTGTCTTGTAGAGCAGTGGTCAGCAATTCTATTAAGTTTGAAATGTGCTGGGTTTGGGGTAAAACTAAACAGTTTACCCACTGAACTAGAGCCAATTAAGTCAGGAGGGGTTTGTCTGGGTGCCTAAAATCAAGGACTGGAAAGCAGCAAGAATTGTAAGTGGACTTAAAAGGAAGTAGTTAAGACGGATGATCACCAAGAAACTGTCCAGGATAAATGTCAAAGTTGTTTGTCCGTAGGGTTGGGAATTGGCAAAAATGTGATGATTCGATTGTATTGCGATAATTGGGCCACATTTCAATGTTACTGTGATTCTTAACATATTGTGATACAGTAAGTATTGTGAATCTGCGAGACCGTGATGAAAAATAAAGTAATGTACCACGACCTTAAATAGGGCAATTTGAAATTAACGCAAAAATAAGATGAACATTAAAATGAATTGATCTAACTTGTGGAAGTTCTCCATTTCAGCAAATAGAAAATCCATAGACTGCTAGTATATCTTTAAGTTATTACTCCAGGAATGGCTAATCCATAGACTGTAAATATCAATGGACATAGTCACGGCAATCTCCGCTGTTGAAACTAATGTGCCACCACTTTCGCCTTCTATGAGCAGTTTCATAATTGCTGTGAGGAAGAAAAATGCAAAAAAAACAAAAAACGCATTTGCGCATGTGTCAGCTGGCACATGAGCCCCATTCATTTAACAAGTGCATTGTAAAGTCCATAGCTAAACTAGACATACATAAACATATACTCCCTTCAGCATTGACACACATCTGGACCATCTGGCCAACTTTTGGACCATCCAAAGCCATTTTCGAGAAGTAAAAAAACGCCATACAAAAGCATTGAATAATTCTCTTTCTGGGTACACCCCCACTGGTATTCCAAGTATGTCACCGCACATGGTCATGAACCTTTTTGAGCCGGGACCTGCCCCCACTGGGCTAATCTCTTTCAAAGACAGAATTACTCAATAAAAAAACCATAGAATGCATTGTATTATGTTATAATGGAATCTTTTTCGCAGTCCCTCCTATGTTATGGTGCATTTCTTGTAGGTGCACATCAAACACAGAAGTGCTTTGGTCCCATAGTTCTCTCCTTTGACACATGAAGTGCTCTCTGCAGCTGGAGGGTCCTCTTTTGTGGAGCCAACCACACACTCGGCCTGCAGCTGTCAAGAGCAGCTTTGTGCGGGTAAGTCTCCACACAAGCCTGTTATGTTACAGCTGCAAGTCTGCCTCTGTGATCATGCAAAGCTCAATCATGGCTTATAGCTCCTTTATTGTCGCTAAAGGAGGGAGTTGGGAATATAGGCAATAGCTTTTTAGTTAACACTTGAAATATGAAACAAAGTTGTCTGTGTTTCTTGGAACATGTCTGTGGAGGTCAAATTGATTTTAGAAAGCATATCAAGGCATAAATGAGCACCTGACAAGGCACAACGGGGAAATTGCCAAAAAAGCGAGATTTTTGAAGAAAACGAAAAAGATTCAGCATGGACATCGAGTTGTAAGGTATTCATCAAACTCAACGGAACACCAGAAGAGGCAATGTACTGGTTGTTCGCAGCATGGAGGAATTGGACAGGTACCAATAAATGTGCCAAGTCTGGCAATAAAAAGGTAAGAAAACACTCATAAACAATGCAGGACATCACAGGGCCCCAATCTCTCAGCTCAGAAGATATTTCATCAAGTCAAAGTCAAAGGCTTGGTGAAATCTCTCAATCACTTCAAACATGTACTTTTACTGATCATGCAAGTCTGGACCTGGAGCAGTATATTGACCCGGATAATAACTTTTTTGCTAGCATGGATGAAAAAAACTGTGCATATTATACAGATGACATGCTCAACCAAACCAGTTTTAAAGATAACCTTTCAGTGATTCATGTTAAAAGAAGTGTGTATGCAAACTTCAACCATGACTTGTAATAGATAACATGCTTGAATGCATTACAGTTGAGATTCGTAAAGAAAAGAGCAAAGATATTATTCTAAGTTGTATTTATAGAACACAGGGTTCATGCATAGACCAGTTTTGTGAGACTTTGTTTGTGAGGCACTATTTGCCAAAAAAGCAATGAAAATGCTAAGAGTGTGTGGAGACTTCAATATTGATCTCCTCAATCCTAGCAAACACAAAATGACTGAGCATTTTATTAATACTATCTATAGATTAAGTTTATATCCAAAAATCACTCGACCCACTCGAATTACATCCCACAGTGCTACATTAAATCGATAATATTCTAACAAATTAAATCTTAAAGGATACAATAAGTGCACTGCTTGTGAGCGATATAAGTGACCATCTGCCAGTGTTTGTAGTTTTCAAAAGTAATTGTGGGTATTATCAGCAGGAGCAACCCATAAAATATAAAAGAATAAGATCAGAGGAAACACTTAATGCCTTTAAATCAGATTTAATTATGTACAACTGGGAAGTTGTTTACACAAAGACAAATGTGCACGATGCATGTGATGAGTTCATAAAAATATTCTGAACACTGTATGACAAGAACTGTTCCTTGAGGAAAGTAAATAAAATCTTACAACCAAGAGGTTAGCCTTGGATTACAAAAGGGCTACAGAACTAAAACTAAAACAATTTGTACAGGAAATTCATTAGATTAAAAACTGAGTAGGCCGAATGTTAGTTTAAAATCTATAAAAATAAGTTAACAAATATAATACGAACTGCAAAGAAAGATTATTACTGTACATTATTAGACAATAACAGGAGCAATATAAAAGGATTATGAAAAATATTAAACAATGTTATAAAGGCCAGATCTCATATCCAAGGTACTTTATGGTAGATGGTGTGAAAAACAAAAATATGTGGCAGATTTGTTCAACAAGTTCTTTGTTAATATTGGATTAGAGGAGGAGAAACAAATCACAAAGGTGGGAAATGATGTATCGAGTCAAGCTACAGTAGAAAGAAATCTGAGTTCTATGTTCATTGATTATGTTGATGAATCAGAAGTCGTAAGCACTGTTTTAAAATGTAAAAACAAAACATCTGGGGACGGTAATGATATTGATATGACTCTTGTGAAACGTGTTATTGAAGCGATTTCTAAGCCACTGACGTACATCTGTAACTTATGTTTTCAATCGGTGCATTTCCTAATCAAATGAAGATAGCTAAAGTGATCCCTTTATATAAATCTGGAGACAAACATCAATTCACTAATTATTGACCAGTATCACTGCTTTCGCAATTTTCAAAAATATTAGAACAACTTTTCACTGTCCGATTAAATGTATTTGTAGAGAAAAATAAAATACTTTGTGAAAGTCAGTATGGGTTTAGGTCAAATAGGTCAACAGCACTGGCATTGTTGGATTATATTGAAGAAACAACCAACTCATTGGATAAGAAAATGCACACAATTGGAATATTTCTTGACTTACAAAAAGCATTTGATACCATAAACCACAACATTTTAATTGACAAGTTAGTGTCACGATCCGGTCTAGTCCACTCCACATTTTCCCCTTTCCCGGTCCTCCTGCCTCTGCCACTCTACTGACCTGGAACTCATCATGTCATCACTGCAGTACAAGAGGAGCAGCTCTGAAGCCACTCCTCGCCAGTTTGTTTGTCTACTTACATGTCAGTAGTGCCATTTTGCAAAATTTTTCAATCCACATATTTTGTTTCAAGTTATTTTTGTGATTTCAGTTTTGCCCTCTGCTGCCTGCCTGCCTTTCACATCAGCCTGTTATTCCTCTCTGTCTTTGGTATACATTTTTGAAAAACAATATTGTCTGCACTTTGAGTGTCATGTACAGTATAAGGGGGAAGGTTTTGGACTGGGTGAGAAGTTATCTGGCGAACAGGAAACAATTTATAAAACTTAGGGATACGTGTACGGGATATTTGTTGTGGTGTACCACAGGGGGCAGTGTTGGGACAAAAATTATTCATACTTTATATAAATGATATAACAAATGTGTCAAAGGTACTAAAGATGGTTTTATTTGCTGATGACACTAATGTTTTCTGCTCAGGGAGCAACATTCACTTACAGTTATAAACATTAATACTGAACTGATAAAAATGAAAGAATGGTTTGATAGAAACAAATTATTAAATTTAGGGAAAACAAACTTAATTATTTTTGGGGGTTCGCGAAGCAGGGATAAAATTGAAATCAGATTGGACTAGGTAAATTAAATGAAATTTTTAATTTCATTTAATCATAGACGAAAAACTTAACTGGAATTCGCAAATCAGACATTTGCAGGGAAAATTCTCAAGGTGTATATCTGTGATAAATCAGGCCAAACAATCAGTTAACAAGGAAGCGTTGCACACGCTTTATTGTTCACTGGTATTGCCATACTTCACATATTGTGCAGAAGTGTGGGGAAATACCAACCAAACATCAATACAACCATTGGTCGTGTTGCAAAAGAAAGTGATAAGGACACTATGCAGGTTATAGGGACCACACCAACCCACTTTTTGTGGAATCTAAATTACTCAACCTAAATGATATCGTTAAACTATCAACAAGTCAGATTGTGTTCAGGGCAAAAGAGTGTAAGTTACCTAGAAATATCCAAAAGTTATTTATGCAAAGGGAAGGAGTACACAATTTAAGGGGTTTACTTAACTATAGGACCAAAAGGGTGAAAAGCAAAAGGAAAAGTTTTTGTGTTTCTGTTCAGGGAGTGAAACTGTGGAATAGTTTAGATGTGCGATTGAAAGAAGGTCAAAATCTAAGAAGATGTTTTTTTTTTTTTTTTAAAGAAAACACCTTTGAAAGATATAAGCAGGAGAGGCTGTAAATGGCAATAAGGCTATTAGGATGATGTTTATTTGGTTGTTTAAAATACAGGACAGTTTACAGACATTTTTTAATGTATTTGTAATTTTTTTATAGATGTGTTTATGTGTTTGTATGCTATGCAATTGCATAGTCGCTGCATTTGATGCTGCATTTGATGCTGCATTGGATGCTGCAGTAGTGGGCGGGGCTGTGGCTCTGGTTGGTCCAAGGAGGTGAGGAGTAGGTGCTCTGGTGGCGGCTGGCTGGGTGGAGGAATGACTGTGGTGGGGCATGATGGTGTTCTGTAGTGTTGCCTTGAGTGGGAACATCGAAGGGAAAATTGCACGATAGTAGATATAACATAAATAATAATGAATATATGCTATGTGTGTACATAAAGATAATCTGCTTTCTCTCTGGTCTTGTTGGAGCTATGACAGTCACTGTGGTGATAATCGGCTCTTTGGAAAGACATGAGCAAGAAAGTAAACAATGATGATTATCTAATTGAATGTGTACTGAAAAAAAAAAAGATGTGTAAATATATACAGATATAAAGGAAACATGCATGTACTTCCCACTGGGGTGCTGACTCGGGGCATGGCTGTGGAGAGCAGGGGCCGTATTCCTAAAGATTCTTAGTGCTAAAAGTTGCTCCTAGCGGCCAAATTCTAAGAATTTTCTTAGAATCTTGACCAACTCTTAGAATTTCCCCTAAAAGTGAGGAGTAGCTTCTAGTTAAGAAAAAAGCTATTCCTAAAAAATCCTAGCTCTTAAGAGTGCTCCTAAGGTGAGATCCCTTAAGAGTTGAGAGGAGGACTTTTAGCAACTTAAAAGTTCCCTAAGAGGACAAAATGGTGGACGGTAGAGGCAGGAGAAATATTCTATACACTGGATGACAGTGAATCAGTAAAACGCTGCAGATTGGATCCTGCAGGAATCATGTTTAAAAGTCAATCATGTAAAAGTCCATCCATCCATCCATCCATTTTCTTCCCCTTAATCCATTTCTGGGTCGGGGGGGTTGCAGTCAGAGCTGCACCCAGTACACCAGCCCCTCACTGATCCTCCTGCAGGTGGTGAGCCCACAGGAGCTGAGATCTTTCAGTGGGGGCTTTTAGGCAAAGTGGGGTTAAGTGTCTTGCCCAAGGACACAACGACAGTAGTCATCAGTGGGAGTTGCGAAGTAGGTCTTACGGTGGGCTTGAACCCACGATCTTCAGGCCCAAAGGCCAATGCTCTACCAACTGAGCCACTGTCTTGTCATCATGTACAAATATACAGTTTTGTTTTATTAACAGCAATCCAGTTCAAAAAGGAGTGTGAAGAAGTTAATACTTTTAAACTCCCACCCTCTATTTATCATTCTAAATTAACTTAAATAGTGTGGTTGCTACAGCTTAGTTTATTCCATGGTGTATTTACAGTTATGCAACAGTGACATTCACAATAACAGGCACTTGATTTGTGTATGTATAAAATGCTTATATTAATATTTTTTCCTTAATTCCTTTTACGTCTTTCAGTATCACAGCCTTTACTAATCCTAATGTTATCATAATCATCATATATATATATATATATCTATATAGATAGACCCAAGACCCAAGGTGTCGGTTGTGCAAAGAGGCACCTGAGACGATCAAACACATAACTGCAGGGTGCAAGATGCTGGCAGTGAAGGCCTACATGGAACGCCATAACCAAGTGGCTGGCATAGTGTACAGAAACATCTGTGGAGAGTATGGGCTGGAAACCCCAAGGTCTAAGTGGGAAACTCCTCCAAAGGTGGTGGAGAATGAGCGTGCGAAGATCCTGTGGGACTTCCAGATACAGACCGACCGAATGGTAATGGCGAACCGACCTGACATCGTGGTGGTAGACAAAGGGCAGAGGACAGCCGTGGTGGTGGACGTGGCAATTCCAAGCGATGTTAACATCCGGAAAAAAGAACATGAAAAGCTTGAGAAATACCAAGGTCTCAGAGAGGAGCTGGAGAGGGCCTGGAGGGTAAAGGTGACAGTAGTGCCCGTGGTGATCGGTGCACTCGGGGCAGTGACCCCGAAGCTAGATGAGTGGTTACAGCGGATCCCCGGAACAACCTCGGACATCTCGGTCCAGAAATGTGCAGTGCTAGGAACAGCAAAGATACTGCGCAGAACCCTCAAGCTCCCTGGCCTCTGGTAGAGGACCCGAGCTTAGAGAGGGATAACCGCCCGCGGAGGGCCAAAGGTGAGTGGACAATTTTTTTTTTATATATATAAAGTGCTCATGTTATATACCTTTGTTAAATATGTGTGATAAATTGGTGCTGAGCAAGCTCTAATGATGTGGTGTAAAAGTCAAACTTACAACAGTAAGTTAGACAATATTAGTAAATACATCTGACTTTCTACCTTTTCTGATTATTTACAATGACACAGTATTCCTAAGATTAGATTCTATGATTGAGTTTGTCCATTAGAGGATCCTTATTTTGCCCATTATCAAAAATATGGTTGCTCTAACTTTTAGGATCAACCAATCACAGCGTCTGAAATGATGACTCATACCTAGCAACGGGGTCGGTCACGCCTCCTCACTAAGATAAGAGTTGTTGTCAATTCCTTGCTCAGAGTTCTCTAAGAGTGTTCTGGAATAACTTTTAAGCTAAGACTCCTAGCTAGGAGTTTTTAGGTTAAGATAGGAGCTCTCTTAGAGGACTCTTAGAATCTTTAGGAATACGGCCCCTGGTGTGTGCTTCTGGGATCATCCTCTGTGCAGTTTGTCTGCTGCTATAGTGCTGCTTGTTGTCTCGGGGACCGGTGCTGAGCCCGCAGCGGCGTATCATTCAAATGTGATGCGATTGGATGAGTTATTACTATTTTTACTAAAATAGTAATATCTTTAATATACATGGGGTGGGAGTTTATACGTTTTTCTTCTTCCCACTCCATTTCGAGCTCATGGAGCAATTTGTGTTTATGAACAACAAGGCCTATGTAAATATGTAAAGGTGGTTTTATTTTTTGTATTTTCTTCTGTGCACAGGTGCATTAGTGATGTATACAACATACATGTTGGTGTGGTCTGTCCACTGATGCACTATTGTGTATTTGGACGCTTGTTGTGTACAAATGTGTACTGTTATGGGCTCGGAAGGAACAAATAAATGAAAAATGAAGGCTGTGAAATTGACAGGATATTATTTTCACTGTAACCGCACTGACACTAAAATCTGTATTCCATTGCATAAAGAACAAGTTCAGGAATCTTCTGTTTCATATCTGGTTTCTTCTCTGCAAAAGCCCTTGGGAGCCATTTTTATTTTATTTCAAGTGACAGGTTCAACACTAATCTGTAATTTCTCTAACTTTTTGAAAACATAGGTTGTCCTTTGCTGTCAGTTAGAAGGGAAAAATATTATAAAGGCCTGATAATCTGACACATCTGCATGAATTCAGACTGGTGCTATGATCCGCTCCTCCTGCGGCCCGTCTCCTGTGGGGACACGCTGCCTGCTTCTCTCCTGCGTCGCCACCAAGGATGTATTATAATGACTGAATAGGGTGTTACTAGCTTGGAGCTGAAAGACCCATGTGCTCGCGGGATTCTCGCGGTACTGCAGACTAATCCAGACCCTTGTCACTTTTTTTCTTCTTAAGTTCTTTCTTTAAATCCACAAACTCTGCTTGTTTGGATCCTGCTCTAACTTCCTTTCTACCTCCGCTCTGATTGGTCAGAGCGCAGCCGAGCCCCTCTGTGCACGTGCATGAGAGCCACACACGCGTATATGGCGCAACGCATCACGGGAGCTCATCCACTGCACAGAACCGGGAGGACCAGACGATGTTCCGCTAATCTTTCGGCGCCCATGCCGTCACTTGTGCCACTGAGCACAAACCATTCATTTGAATACGGCGCCATCTTGGATCGCCGGGACTTGGTCGCCACATCACAGGTGCTGCCCTATAATAAAATCACCTAAATCCAAGTTCCGTTGTGTCAGCTGGCATTATTCCTCGGCATCAGCATTCTGAGGTGGGGTACCTCAACTTTTGGGGGTTAGCAAGCTCATGATTTCTTCTAAACTCCTTCTTGCAAACGTCATGCAGTATTCCTGTCAGGGTCAAATTTTTCAGGCTTAATGGACTTATTGCAATGAGACCTGACATTAAAAACAGCATGTTTCAGGTTCTTTTTTTACATCAGTAGCACTAGACAGAATCTTTAATAGGGACATAAATGAGATTCCTCTGGTAAAGCGTTCTGACCAGTTCACTATTTTGTTTAGGTCTAAGTCTAATCTTCAAACAGGAAATGAGATTAATGGCGTGTTGGACTGTGTTTGGTAAGATAAGATAGACTTTATTGATCTCACACTGGAGAAATTTACATGTCACATTTGGCATAGATAAAATCAGCTCCTCTACAGTCCTGTGCAGTGGTACGATGGAGGAGTACAGCGGAACATCTGGTTTCTAATTGTCTTGAGTCTTTCCAGATTGAATTGTGCAACTGGATTGGCCCTTTAAACTTTAGCGCAAGAAGGATTTCAAAAATTCAGCATTTTAACTTTGACCAGAGCAGAGAAAATAGTCTGACCCAAGCAGCTACACCACCTCTGCTGCTGTGACCTAAAGGGATGTGCACTTTAATACTATTGTTAGCTTTTTATAATTATACATTTATTTGTTTTGTTTGTGTGGATGGATGTGTTTTTGCTGAGACTGGACACCTGAATTTCACCTATGGGGATCAATTAAGTATCTATCTTATCTAATTTAATATAAAATGACAGTTGATATTTGGATACTTGAAACTGATATTTGTGGGTTAGTTTACAAAATGTGTCACTGGAGAACAAAATGTAACACATATTTGGAAATGGAACATTTCTTCTCCTGATCTGAGCCTGCGTGTGTGAAGCCGTCTTTGTTCACTGTGATCTCCATTGGTGTCACTGCACGCCTGAAACCGCCATCTCTACACAATCTTATTTGTGGTTTATATAACAAGCTGGATGGCATAAGCCCCAGTACCTTATAGAATAGTGTCATTTTTAATGCAGTCTGTGTTGTATCGTTAATAATTCTGTATTATCTCGATGTACAGTCATTGGTTAATTAAATTCTTAATATGTCAAAAGGGGTTTATAGGAGTTGAAAAAAAGTTGAGTAGTTCCCTCCAATGTCTTCCGAGAGTGGGAGAAATTGAGTTCAGCGTTTTTTTTGTTTTTTTTTTTTGCAGTTGCGTCAATCAGATCTCAGAAGTTCCGACCTTTCTTTGAACAAGTCTCTGCACTCAAAGCTCCCTGACGTGCTGTCCTTTCGCTAAAGAGATAAACTGTGGTTTCAGCTCAAGTGCAAATGCATCCAATAACTGAAAGTGTTGTATAGACACTGAGCCTAAGTGAAGGCAGAATACGAAATATAAGTTATTATTCTCTTGGTGCAGGTAACACATGAACAAGTATTGCAAAAACAATTCGTCCTACGGCAAAAGCTGCAACCGACTCAAAAGTCTGGAGCAACATAGTGTTTGGGTTTTGCATGAAAGGGGACCAATTGCCAACTTGAGATGGGAAACAACTTGGACACGGCTGACAACTTGGCTCATGCATTACTATAGGGCTGGAAAGCGGAAGTGCGAGATTTCGCGAGATTTCCACCCGCAGATACAAACAAGCCACACGTGCCACTTGTATGGTGCTGAGATCGCCGACTTCTTCCTCCTTAAAGGACTTTCCTGTGTTATTTTGGACACATTTCGTCTCTGGGACAGAAAAACTGAGTGAGCGGTCGGAATTAGCTGTGAACTGACCATGTCCTGAAGTTTATATGACGGGGAGATGAGAAAGGTGCAGGGCCGTGTTCAAACTTATTGTTTTTTAATCCACTATTATGCATCAGAAAGACAATATAGAAACACTATTCCCATGCAAATACATTGATGTCCCTTACAGCTATCTTTGCTGCGTTGGTTATGAGCCAATGTTTATGAATGATCAGTTTTCTATCTGTACATCAGCTCCATCTCCACTTCACATTCATTGCAGCTTCACATTGGGCCTTTTTTCTTTTTGCTGTGCTGCCAAAAATAACATGATGTAGTTGGGTTACCTATTCATTTACTACTAATATTATGATTGTCGGTTTTCTGTTTATATTTGAACATTTGTTAAATGTTATTTAATATGTGCTAATATGTTCCTCCTTTATCTCTCAAATAAATAAATAAATGTATCCTGTGTGACAACAATAAAGTTAATCTTATCTTAAAATACAAGCCACAATGAAAGGCTCGGCAGCGCACTACAGGTTAGCATTAGCTACAAGTTAGCTTGAATACATATTCAAGTTAACCATCTGTAAAATCAGACAAAATGTTTTATCACAACTGCATAGCTTTTTACACAGCTTCAGTTGGTCTTTGGGAAACCCAAAAAATGAGCATGCTTCATGTAAACTTTGATAACAGCCGAAAACAAAGCAGAGCATTTTGCACCATTCATTTAAACAGCCTCTTCGAACAGCTGATGGTTTGTTTGTATCCGAGCAATGAACCGGAAGTGCTTCTGGGACGAGACTTTCCAGCCCTATATACCCCAGATTAAACTTAGCAAAGTATGGAAACTATGGAGAATACAAGAAACTTCCTGGAGATAAACTTGTGTACTGTGAGATTTGTATGTGAAAAAACTAACACTTTGTATTTTTTATTTTTACAACATACAACTTTGTATAGCTTTTCCAGCTGCTGTGGAGTAGTTTTACGCACTTGCACACATCGTTTAACTGGCCATGTCTGTGTGAGTACAGAATAGAATGAGTACATGGATTAGCCGGGCTCACCAGGCACCTGTTATTGTTAATTGATAATTAGCAGGAGCAGCTGGGGCTTCAGTGGAGCCGTTGCATTATTGAGAAAATCCATTAGATGCTTGTTAAGAAAACAGTTGGTTGCACAGGAGGCAAAAATATACATATGAAATGACAACTGGAAACCATGAAAGCTCAAGCAGAACCTTACTCCCCAGGTCTCTCTTAACTAATAAGACATATTGTATGCACAGTTCCAAATGAAAGTTATTGTTGAATACTAAATTTCCACTCAGCAAATCAGTTTTTAAAATCAACAGGGGAGTTTCTTCACATCTGAACAGTAAAGTTTGAAAATCATAACCAGCGTTGGCGAGTTTTCCCGCGGCAGAACGACACCTCGTCACTCTGATTTTGGCTCTAGATTTGTACTGGATCTTCCACTGGACATATCTTTGTAAAATTATCTGAGGAGTGTATTCACACGCTCGAGGGGTTTACTTTACTATTTAGAAAATAAGACATGACACAAAGTGCGCAAGCAGACCACATACATAACATTACAAGACTATTCTACCTGCTACTCAAAAGACATTGATGTTTTTCTGAGTCATATGTTGTTAAGAAGATGAATACATATCATTTGAAACTTGCAACATTAGAATACTATTCAAAAGAGAATTTCTTTCTGTAATTCAACTTGAAAACAAATAAAACAAAGTGAAACAATGTATGATAAAGACTCATTACATGCAAAGTAACATATGCCAAACTTTGTTTATCATTGTGATGATCATGGCTTGAAATTTATTTTCAAAATATTCTACAGATTTTTTTTTTTTGGGGTACAAGTTGTGAGGCAAAATTGTTCTAACAAATAAAGGCTTGATATATCTCACTTCTGTCCGTCTCTTGGTTACAGTCATTGTTACGGAGGATGATAAATGCCAATTGGGGGTTGGTTTCTTTGGTCTACTGCTTAAGGCATGTGAGCAGGTTACATACCTGCTCACATGCCTGTATTGGATTTGTATGTATACAAATTGGGTACCTATTTGTAGCAAGTTTTTTTTTTGTTTGTTAAAATGTTATTGTTTTAAGTTCCAGAGCTGTCTAACAAACAGAACTGTACAGAGTGTTGGCTGATACTAACAATGATGTTGTATTATTTACCTCATTCTTTAAAAAAAAAAGGGCTATTTTTTTAAAAAGATCTGAAGGATTATTCACAGAGAAATGTTTTAATTATACTACTCCCAGAAACACAATTACCGGCTACATACCCTCGTGGATAAATATATTAGGCTTAAATGGGGCACAACATTGTCTATGTGGAGCTATTGATTAATCAAGCCTTTTCATATGAATGGAAAGTCAAATGGACCATCTTTGTTTCAATTAACTCGCACAAACTTTCCTCTGGGTTGAAAGTTATCATAAGCCCTTGTCAATTGTAACAAATGAATTATCAGAGAAAAATAAAATTGGACTATAGCAAACGTTAATAATTTTGATGGAAACACTAGTTATACAAAACATTGCAATCTCAATGTGAACAAAATATTTGACTGACGTCAAATATGTAATACAGCTGAACTCCACTTCTGTCAACTCTAAACAAAATAAACTTCTCAAAAGTTTGTAGTAAAGTGGAGAGAGCAGTGGCGTCTCCTAATTACAGCTCAGTCCCCACAGGGCAGAGGACAGTGGAACGCTCCATGTCTGATGCGTCTGAGGGACTGACAATGATCAAAAACTCAAGCCTTGAAAGAACGTACTCAGCCTTTGATTCTCAAGACAAAAGCTCGCTAGTTTTTGCTGCTGATGGAGAAGTTTTAACTTCAGAAGCCAGGAGTATACCCAGGTTTATACTTTAGAGGTATTTCTGACCAGACTAAACTTACATACTAAACTGAAGTTAATGTAAATGGGCTTGTTCACACTGAAGGGTGCAAAAGTGTGACAAAATTAGATTTTCATAATCAGAAGATACGTACATCATGTTTTTCATTTATCCAAATACCTCTTCTGTCCAGTATTAGTTGCTAGGACTCAGAGAGAACTTATTTATATACCGCCTTTCACAGACCAGAGTCACAAAGCGGTTTACGATTGTTATTTTTGGGCACTTGTCCTCTCACGCCACACAGAGATGGGAGCGGGGTCGCCGAACAGGAGGCGCATGCCAGACCTATTGTACATATTTTTAGTGGTAGGAGAAACCGGAGTACCCAGACACGGGGAGAACATGCAAACTCCACTTAGAAAGAACCTGGTCCGACCGGGATTCGAACCCAGGACCTTCTTGACATGATCCTTTAATGGAATGAGCTGCGGAAGTTTGTTACATATTTTTAGATGTCCACATTTGATTGATAGATTAATAAAAAACAAAGTGATTACTTTCATATAGTTAACCAATTAAATGTGACAACAGACAAATTTTTTTTTCGAAAGTTTAATTTTTAGAATAAAATTGGGGGAAACAATCACGTCCAACAAATGTCTAAATAATCCCTGAATGGTCTACATACAAGCATAATCAATATCCAAGGAACAGATTTAGTGGCACATTGCTCCAGCAGAATACTCCTAACTTCGGGGCTTGATAATGTCGATAGTCTTCGGTTCATTAGCTTGTGTTGCGCGGTGGTCAGCAGCGCGCACAGTAACAGCAGGGCACCGGCTGCTCGCAAACATGCTGCGTGCTGCTACATTACTCGCAAAAGATTGTTCATCTATTGGCCCTTCCAGAGCTTCATCTCCATCTTCCGTGTTTGAAAAAATAACGCTACAGACTCTGGCAAAAACAACTTTTCCATGAGAGCTTTAATAACCTCATTGACAGTGTGCACGAGGGTTTTAAGTGGAAAGTATTTTTTTATATTTGATCAGTTTGGTTGTTTTTTCTATACATTTAGGTGGTAAGAGACACATTTCTATTCCTATAATATAAATTGAGTTTGCTTCTAAAAAGTGGTGGTGGATCTCATGTCTTGTTTGCATGTGAGTAGTGTGATGGATGGATATGTGTGGCTTCCGTCAGCTGCTTCATAACTTTGCAAACTATTATTTTTCTATCCCACAGGCCAAGCGTAATGTGGGTAAATACACCAGTGTGTTTGCCTTGTGTGTTTCCCCGTGGTCTGTGTGGCCTTGTTGGGTTGGACACGGCAGTGAATACAGGCACACACATTAAATAAAACTATATACAGTGTGGGCCTACAGCAGATGCAGCTCTCAAAAAGCATGCTCACTGCAAGATTTGACTTTTAAGAAAACTGTTAAAAAAACTATCCTACTAAATAATGATACGTATGGAAAAAGGTCGCTAACAAATGGCCAATTGTGCAGTCCAGTTGCTGCACTTAAAGCATGAAAAGCATCGCACACAGAACACAGCAGCAACATGAATGTGCAATATAAACAATATAAACAAAACAATATAAACCAGAGTCCAGACACGACATGCACTGTGTATCACCGCATTTATTTACAACTCGCCTTTCCGCATCAAGGCTATTGTCTATAAAACTATGTCGAACTATTACAACAAAACATGCAAGATGGGAAAACGGGAAAAGGTCTTCAGGATCTTCAGACGAGACACCTGAAGATCCAGTCTCCTCGCGGTGTCTTCAGAGCGCCCCTGTTTACTCATAGCGCTGTAATGTCCATCCTTATCTCCGCTTACTCCTGATGGAGCAGCCAAGTGCGAGTGACAAAAAATGTCCGGAGAATGCTTCCACCCCTCGTCCAATGACTTGGATGTATCTCCATAATGCACAGTTAAAGTAACTTGGATATTTATATATAATTTTAAGGGAAGAAAACTCCTTTCATTGGATTATTTTGGAAATAAAAATGTCTTTCTTTCAAGGTAACCATTTGGCCCTGGTTCATTTTAACAAGGGGAAAAGTTGTCAATGTATTACTTTGACAGCAATGCATTGGAGGCATAGCAAGATGCATTTGTTACATTAGGCCCACAATTGTGAACTGTAATAATTACAACAAAACATTATTGAAAAAAATATATAGAACTTTCTAAAAATGTACGTGGGCAAACGTACAGTAGCAGGGAAGCCTTGAAACCCTGTACACTTTGGTGCAACAGTGGACTGTTCATCAGTCTGCCCACACAAGCTGCAAACAGCAGCCCCCCTCTCTGAGACACTGTGCTACTGCAGACAGGCATGGCCAAAACTGACTTCCAACTTTTATGGGGAAATATCATGTGCATTCTCCAGTGTCTTGATTTGTCAAATGTATCCATCCATTGCAGATATGCGCACACACCCTTTTTCTGTATGTACGTTTTGCAAAAGCAATTCAGCAGCAGACCATCACAAATGCGTATGTAAAATGTATATCAATAGCAGATGGCAGAAGGCAAATCAGCAAATGCAAAAACATGTTCTCAATCACCCAGGTTATACACTGGTTGTGCATAATGCTATGCAAATAATGTGGTGTTTCATTTAACAAATAGAATCCACTCATTAAACCACTTTTGACTTCACCTTATTTTCCTTCTGTATTATGCTTCATGTTTGCTTTTCAGACTCAAACTGCATCAAAATCCACATTGTATGAACATTTTATGTTCATGTATATATCTGTAGCGGCTCCAGGATCCTGGCTTTTCTTTCTTATTGCTCTGACCAATGTACCCCATACAGTCATTCGAGGCTGGAGCATAACAGTGTAACCAATTGTTGCGTGGCTGGGAAATATTTCTTACATAACTGCATCATCCAAAAGGCCAGTGTTGTGCAGACTAAGGCAGTGGAAACTAATGTCTAGGTGAGAAATGGAACAGGGAGGTACTTTTCTTTCAGCTCATGGTTTAAAAAAAGGCTGTATGCGATGCCCAGAGCACGCTCTCTCACTGCCAGACCCCTAGGACATTTTGAAAGGCGCCGGAGCTGGACTTATCCACGCCTCTCCACAATTCACTTGTACAATTCAGAAAAACTTAATGGTGAACTATAACTTTACTTTTGTAAGCGGTGTGGCATTAAACAACTATTTATATGGATAAAAACAGTGGAAGTTTTTACTGGATGTATTCACCTATCTCCTATTTATGAAAAAAGAACTTGGAATATACACAAAAGACCGATTCATTTATTTTTGTCTCCTACTCAGACAAATCTTGAATGCGGTTGTAAAACATTTGGAAGTTGATGCATGACAGCTCCATCAACTTAACGGCACATTACGTCATGGTGTGCACGTAAACATAGTGAGTGACATTTCCATAGAGATAAGATCCTAACACAAGTTCCATATTGCACGTTGGCTTGACCCTCGGAGCCACGCAGACATTATCCGCACAGTGCATAAAGGAAGACTTGATGTATCGTTAGCTCTGCAGTGGACTTTCAACTAGAGATAATTAGACTGAGTTCGATGGAGAGTATATTATCAACCAAATGAGACGTCAACTTTAATAGAATAAATGTTTGCCTGCGGCCTTATCGTAGGAGTCTAGACATTCAAAAGTAAAACAAGTACAGAAGAGCTCAATGAAGGAATCGCTTATCAGTCCGGGGTATTATCTAAACAAAAACATTTATTGAATTAGTAGATGATACTAACATATATGTCTTTTAGAGACTTTGGAACTTATTAGAAAATGGTTTGACACCACATCACAAAAGAAAGTACCAGTAATTTAAAGCTGCATTGACTTTATTTTCGTATTCATTACAAAAATGCAATCCATATCCATGCAGTGCATTGGGATATACGTCTTTTTGAAGAATAAGTGCTGGCGTGAATTTATATTTTAGATCGAGTTTTGGTGAAACAAGGAAGAGAATGTGTTTCGGGTCTCAGATTGTGACCAATCACAGCGGACCACAGGCCCCCACTTTCGTGAGAAAAGCCACAGGTCTCTGGTTAGTACCGACAGCTGAGTTAGCACAACAAGCGGCAGAGGCTAACCTGAAACTTCCTGTGTCTTCGTTATTGCTAGCGAAACATCCATCCAAAAGAGAGTCTCGTCCTCTCCGCGCTTCCCGGTTCTGTCATTCTATGGACACGCCATCCACGTGCAAAAGTGCCATATTTTTCCATATTGTGAGACGCTAGCTCCGAAGCTAACAACAGCACAGAGTACAGGCTGCGGGGGAGGGGGTAGTGGGGGGGCGAAAGCTCCGTGGGTGCGGGGAGGGCGAGCAGAGAGAGCGAGGCCATCGCTCGCGTTTGAAAATGTCTCCAAATCAGTTAAGGTTAAGTACATTGTAAGAAATGTCCTTTGAAATCCTATAGACCGTGTTGTATTAAATATAGACTAAAGGCAGATGTGAATTTGATTGACCCGGAATTGAACTCTGTCTCTTTCCCAAGCAAAAAGACCTGGTCTCCCCTTGTTCCTTGGTAGTCCAAAAGTGCAGAAATATGAGTTAATGATAGTTAATCTGGGGGGATTCTGCTAATCCTTTTGTTGTTTGAAGAAGGAGGTGGACCTTGAAAAGCCTCCTGTCTTATCTCAAGGAAGTAATATTTCTATAGAATTAGGGAGGGGTAGTGCATGAATGATTTCTGTTTAGGTCTGGCGAGACGGAGGAAAGGCCGGACCCTGGACCGGAAGCTGCCTGATACTACACGCCCCCTTCTTCCTGGACATCTGCTCTTTTTATGCTTGGGCTGGAGGCTTGGAGTCAGTCAGAGCAGGGATAGAGACAGAGAACATGGCAGAGCGCCTGCATGTTCTCTGCACATTTTCAGGCCTGGAGGGATAGTTTTAGGATGGCTCGGCATAGGGTTAGTTTTAGAGAATTAATGGCTCCAAGGGTTTTGTATCGATATTTAATTGTAAAGAGAATTAAATGTTCTATTTTTAACTCTTGCATTCTTGGCCTTATTTCTGTATCAAATTCTGAACACGTCAGTCAAATTGCTTTTGACGACAACCGTAAAATACTGTAGTTGTTGGGCAAGTGTTGGGAAAGCAATACCCATGTGACGTTTGAATTTACTTTTGAATATTAAAATAATATAGAAGACATTACTTCTTGTTATGTGTTTGTCAAACAGCCTCAAAATGAACAGGAACAAAACTGTAAAATTGTAGTCAGACTAATGATGACTAATAGTAAAATTATGAATACAATCCAATCAGACTTTCTATATCCACTATATCCTCTGTCCTCCACCTGTTTCCCATGTTAATGGCACCTGTTTAAACACATTATCTGTATAATAGACACCTGTCACACTCAAAACTCCACTATGACCAAGACCAACAAGCTTTTAAAAGACACCAGATGAAAAAGACCTGCGCCAGGCTGGGAAGACTGATGCTGGTCTTCCCAGCCACTGGTGGGGCAGTGGTTAGCACTTGTACTTCACTAAAATTTCAGAAACAGCGAGTGAAATCCTTGCGAGACTTAAGAGAAAACATTTAACTCAAAAATGAATAAATTGAGATGGACTTTTGTTATTAACTAAACCACCATCGCTTGCAAATAAAGTCTGTAAAACTCACATAGAATGTAATTTTGATTATACCGTCTGTCATAGATGAGGCATACCTATAATTAAAATTACAGGCATCTCTCATCTTTTTAAGGAGGACTGACTAAATACTTTTAAATGGAATAAGCCCTGTACCTCTGCAGCCCCAGCAATACACTCATGTTACTTTTTACTACAACTAAACTTTTACCAGTTTGGAAAAAAAAAACATGAACCCATTTTGAATAAATAAAAGTGCTTTTTTATTTATCCCAGAAGGGAACTGCATTTGACCAATCCTGCAGTGGCACTAGGGCCTTGGTACAATAGATATTTTAAAATGTAAAATATGTTGAAATATTTTCCTGTCATATATATATATATATATATATATATATATATATATATATATATATATATATATATATATATATATATATATATATTATATTCCTTAATCCTGATGCAGAATGTTATATAATATATATTTTACATGGAATCAGATACAGGTTGTGTTTGTAAAAAAACACACATCTTAAAGAGTGTAATTTCACCTGTTGTTGTGTTTACTCATTGTCATCCATCCTCCAGCGTTTCACTTTCTCACACAACATATGGAAAACTAATCACAGAGGAAATAGTGCAGGAAATTGTCAGGGGCACGATGCATCTGAAAATGCTTTTCAACAGAGGAGACCTTGGAATTTCATCTGCACACGTCTTTCCATTTCAATATCCACATATGTCAAAGTAAAATGAGAGCTAAAGTCCTGCTTTCTTTGAAACATGTTTGATCATTTCTTCTACAATTTGTGTTTGTAATAGATTTCTTTCATGTTAGTCTGAAAGGCCTTCCTGACAGGCTGCAATATGAGAATGTATAATCATAGATACAGTATATAGGAAAAAAATTACTTTGATATTGCCAGATTTCATACAGAATTGAAAATAGAAAAAAAGACCAGTATTTGTTCATGAAATGTTTTCCTTCTTTGAAGAGGCTGTCATTTTTAATACATACAATAGTGGTATGACCAGCGAGGACATGTGTGCCACCTATTTGGTTATGACCCTCACAATTTGTCAATTATCATATTGTTTTATACCATTTGTAGACAATCCAAAACATTCATGACATATACAATTATTTACAAAAAAAACAAGAATACTACTTGTTATACTTGTGCAAGCACAAGAATTATTATATATTTTATATATTGTTTGTAATTGTGCCAAAAACAAGTGTATACTCAGTGTACAGTTTAACCTCTTTTCACCCTCGTTCACTTATTCCGTTATACATCTCTTTCTAACTTTCTTCATGTTCTTTATTACAGAGAAGCACATACAGTACATCCGGCCTTCACTTATCATTCACAAAGTACAGCAGGGCCCTTGAGTGACGGTGAATCTCCCACTGTTCTGTGCAGATGACCCACCTGCTCTATCGCTCTATCACTCTATCACATGTACACACACACCTTTGTTTGAAGGTAACACGTTTAACCATAAACCCAAGGCTGCACAAGGGGATTTAGCACAAAGATGGAGATGATGGCATGAATTACATGGATGACTTAGATATATATTGCTGGCCTTGGTGATAAAAGACATTTATATGATATATAGAGATATAATTTGTTAGTATTGTTGTGGTGACATACTTTCTTTCAGTTCCAGTCTTTCTTAAATCACTTTATAATGATCTTAAACATGTTTAATAAGAACAACACATTATCATTGCTTTTATTGCTGAGTCCAGGGCCAACCATCTGTACCATAAAGCAAGAGAAACCTCAAGCTGTTTTTTTTCTGGTGCTACCATTGTTTGGAATTGCCACAACCACCACCACCGGCTTTCCTCTGCCCTTTGTCCATCACCACAATGTCTGATTGGTTCGCTACTACCAACTTGTCAGTCTGTAAGTTCTGCTCATCCTCTAAAACCTTTGGAGGTGTTCTCCACTTCCCTGCCGGCATGTTACAGCACCTACACATGTGCTGGTTTATTACTTGAAATCATAACTCTTTAATTTGTGTAAAGACAAATTATTGCAATGGAGTAGTGTCAAAACTGAATATAAACGGGAATGGTAGACTTTCAGCAGGAAATGGGGCGAATAAAATAGGCGGATGGCAGGGGGGAAGGGGGTGGAGGGGGAAAGCCACTGGTGAAATGTGCCTTTGTGCGATAAAATCAGCACTCAACTAAATGTGTGCAAAATCAAGCTAATGGTTCGCCAGCAGCAGTTTGATGCAGATTTGAGGACGTGTGAGGTGAATAGTGAGGTAGATGAGATGCAAAACAAGAGGAATGTTGGTGAAATAACAGCTTATTGTGAGATACTGAATATAAGAATAATGGAATGTTTAGGGCGACAGTAGCTCAGTTAGTAGAGCAATGGCCTTTAGGCCTGAAGGTCGACACCTTCTCCACCGAGTCCCACTGATGTCTGATGTCATTGTGTCCTTGGGCAAGACACTTAACCCCACTTTGCCCAAAGCCCCCGCTGGAAGATCAAGGCTATGCTCACACTGACAGAGCAGACATCCTCCTGTGGACTCACCACCTGCAGGAGGATCAGTGAGGGGCTGGTGCTATGTGACTTGGGTGCAACTCTGACTGCCACCCCCCTGACCCAGAAATAGATTAAGGGGTAGACAATGGATGGATGGATGGAATGTTTTTAGACATTTTACCTTAAGACAAGAAAATTTTAACTTTTTGATCAGGAATAACCAACGAGGTGTGAACAAGATAATAGTTTAATTCAACACTGCTTCACATACACGTAGGGTTAATTGACAATCAAGATGTTTTATTACGCTACCGGTATCATTGCATTAGGTCTGAAACAACTAATAAACAATACAAACAATTGTGATAATATTTTGACAATCATAATTGTTTAGGATTTTAAGACCCAGTGAAATTCTAGAACACCAACAGCCTTAAAGAGACAGCCAAATTGTATGACATATTGTCATACTATAATGAACAATGCATTACTTTCTGAAATTCAATAATTTCCTGTGTGAGATCAATAAAGTCTATCTTATCTTATCTTTCTCACAAATCATTCAGTCAGCATAATTACCCCTGTGTGATGTGCGTGACAAAACTTAAAATGTACTAGTTGACTGCCCTAAAATAATTGGTGGCAATGCCATGACATGAGGGAGTGGGGGCCATGGGGACATGTCCCCACCAATATTGAGGACGATAATGTCCTCACCAAATACAAGGTAAGATGACCTGGTCCACTGCCTCCAGTCTACGTCGCGCCTCCTCCTCCCTTCCAGGGAAGCAGCGCCACGCAACCCGTTCATCTCTGCAGTGATTGGCTGTCTTTGCCAGTATCAAGCTACTGTTTAGTAAAGTCAGACTGGCGCTGCTTTCTGAAAAGCAATCAGTGAAGCCATGTAGCCAATGTCAAGAAAGGTGTCATATTTTCTCTGTGTGTCGTAAAAATTTTATTAGACAAGAGAAAAGTGTGCCAAGGTTTAGCGCCAAAAAAGTATGTGTCATCGCTGTGCCTCATGCATTTGCCTATAGTCCAGTGGTTAGGATTGGGCACCAATTTTGCGGCCGGAGTTTGATTCCCAGACAGGACGTGAATATTGAAAAAAACAATGTGTCCCCACCAAAGCTGAAACCAAACCTACGCCTTTGCAATGCGAGTTTAGCAGATAAATTATCAGTCTGTTCTCTCAGGAGCTAGAAAACATCTTTTATACCACTTTGTATTTACATTGAACTATAGCCCTCCAGAGTTTCTCTGCACAAAACCCAATGAAGTCAGACGGCCATCAGTTATCTCCAACCAGCACCAAACACATGGACAAAAACTCTTCAAACTGGCAAAGCAGGGGAAAAGTTCATGTGACCTCTGCAGCATCACCTCCATCTCCTTTCACATGTTCATCGTGACACATTGGATTTCGTTTTAGCAAAAACAATTGTGTTGTACAACTTTCCATAAACATTCAAGGTTAAACCTGGCTTTAGTATTTCTTTTCTGCCTTGTTCAAAAAGCCACACTTCATTCTCACTTAGAGCCAATTTACACTTTCGAGTTCACACAACATGGAAGTCCGGATTGGGGGAAGGATCCACAAAACCCTGCGGCCTTACTCTTAATTTCCTTCGAGGCTTCTACAAGACTGCACATGCTTTTCTTTTTCTTCTTACAACACTGCAAAGCTTTACTTTCCAACATGTGCTGTTTGCCACTGAGCTATTTTCTTACCACGCAATATACATTTTCAGTGGTTTACAAAATAACACAGATTTCAGCTCGAGGGAGTCTTATGAATGAGAGCACCAACTATGACCCAATCGATGGAGCAAGCAGATGAAAGCCTTTTGTACTAATACCCGCAAGAAATTGACATAACCTAGTATTTTGGGGAAACTGGAGACATGTTGTAGAGTTCAAAAGGCGATCCCATTGGCATGCAAGAGAGGGAGTCAAGTTAATCTTGAATTCATCATCCATCCATCTTCTTACGCTTTATCCATTGCCGAGACACCGGACCAGCAGTCTGAGCAAAAACACCCAGACTTCCTTGTTCACACACTTCCTCCAGCTCATCTGGGGCAATCCCGAGGCTATTTGTCCAGAATACCTCCCCAGGGTAATGTCCAGGAGGCATCCGAAACAGAAACCCCAGCCACCTCAACTGGCTCCTCTCAATGTGGAGAAGCAGCGGCTTTACTTCGAGCTCCAGTATCTCTAAGCGAGTGCCCGTTGACTGCAGAGGAAGTGGCTGAGTGACAGATATAGATGCATGCATAGGGTTTATTCAAACAGCACCATCTTGTCTTTTAAAGTTGTATGGCACATTTATCTGAACTTTTTTGATAAGACTAAACAAAATCTAGCCTCTTCTCCATGAACTACACGTCAGACCCCAAATGCACTTTAGGCCATGGGTGCAGTGTTGGGATCTACTTCCACATGGTTTGGGAATACCTAGGCCTCAGTTATGGGAGATAGTGGCTGGTTCTCTGTCTTCTCTTGGTGGGGCTTTTGGCCGCCAAAAAATGGTTGCTACAAGATGGAATCCCCCCCCCACATTCACTCTCTCACACATTTGGTGTTTCGCAAATGTTGTTTAATCACCTTTTTTATCCTTCTTGATTCATGGATTGATTTCACTGCAGTTCAACGTATCATTTTACTTTTTCTCAATGGAAAAAATAAGCTTAGAATCCAAAATAGTATAGAATGTTTGTGAAGAACATGGTCTTTTTGCAATCATCTTTTCAGAATAATCTTTGAACCAATATTGCAATATTTTTCTCTAGGCACTGCTGTGGTGAGGTGGTGTGGACTGACCTTTCCTCTCAAAGCTTTCTTTGCGCAGGAAGCAAACCATTGCCAGGAACTTGGTGACCTCCTTCAGGTACATGACAGTGGTGTTGTTCAAATGGATGATCGCCATAGACTCTTCATCATATGGTAGACCTGCTGCACTATCCATCCAGCTTCAACAGACAGAATAGAATGACAATGAGGTCAACTTACTGTATTTCGGAAAAACACACACACAGACACACACACAAAGAACAGAAAGAGCTTCATTTGTCTTCACAGAGCGGATAATTCAACAACTAAATTGACATTTGCCATTTTCCGGGTAACACGTGTAGTTCCTAAAGGTTCTTGTATACCTTTTTGCATCCTGCTACTTTGCGGATTTTACTTATTGTGGGTTATTCCAAACGAGGGACACTTTATACCTTTGATGGTAATTACAGGTGTCCCTCATCTTTTTATGTGGGAGGACTTGAACATTTGGTGGCTTACTAAATTGAGCCTCTGCATTCTCCTGTTCAGCCTCCAGTAAAGTCAGTTTTAAAACAATATGGGTGTATGTCATCTAATCACACATATTCTCAAGTGGAGGGTTTGTAACTATTCCTGTGTACTTGAATATAGAAGTAATTTTAAGAAAGGTCATGAAGATTTTATTTCTTTTAATACGCATGCCTTATATCTATTCTTATTTAATAACTTATACATTTAAATTTCCTATCTTGTGAATTCCTGTTACTTAGAAGCAACAAAGTTGTAGATGAATAATAGTGTTAAGAATTGTGGCCAAGTTAAACGTACTATGTAACACTACACTTTGGGCGCGATGTGTGCTTCCTTCTACAAGTTACTTTTTTAGCTTTTTGCTGACCTTTTGTGTGTATTAATACAAAGGCTCCAAGCAACAGATAATAACTATTGCTTGGCGTGCACAAAAAGAAATTATGATCCTCTCCCAAATCATCGCTGACAACAATGTGTCAGAGAATGCATCTTTCAGCAGTAGATGTTGGATTAAATGCAATTTATGAAATTATAAAACAGGTGCATATTTATAATCCTGTTCTTTATGCTCATAGGCTCTCAGACATAATGCTGTTAAAAATAAACATGGTGTTCCAACAAGATGAAGATGTTCCAAAGCAAGTTACATGTGAGCAGTGCATTCCTCAGATTTGTCAAAGAGAAACTGAAATAATAGCGTTTTTGTGACAAAGAGTTGGCTGTGTGAGTGGAGCGAGTAGTGTTTCAGTCGCAGAGTTGAGCATGCCAAACGTGAAGCCAGGTTTCTAACTCCAAACAATCTCATTAATTAAATGAAGTGAGAAAAGAGCACATTCACATGAGCCTTTAATTAAGGATAACATCCCAGCTGGTTTGACATGTTGATGACGGCCGTGTCCTGCAAAACAGTGAGCTGATATATGGACAATCAAAAAGACATAGGAGACATAGGGGAATGCATGAGACGTGTGCACGGCTCATACATTCTGTTGGTCTATTGTTACTTGGCAAAATGTGTTCGACACCAAAGAGAAAAAACAAATAAAAAATGAAGCCGCACCTTATAATAAGCCGCCCCTTAGCATAAACCGCGGCGTGCAGGAAGAAAAGTGGCAGTTTATCATCTGGAATTCACGCTATGCTCAAATGTACAGGAAGTATAGAACTGAAGACACCACTTCACAAAAAACTCAGAAGTTACTTCATCAGTTTGGAACAATTTACTCCAAAGACATTAACTTAAGGTTTATAAGTTAAAATAAATGAATATTCTTATATTTTGATCATTTATGTCATCTACTCAAGGCAAGGTATGGCAAGGCAAGTGTATTTATATAGCACAATTCATACACAAGGTAATTCAAAGTGCTCATGACATAAGCACCAAAGACCATTCTTAGTAATCTATAATGATCTACAAATATAGGTGGGGATGGGAACAGACCATGTGCACCTTTATCTCTGTAGCTTCTAAGCTAATTCCGTATTTTTGTTTTGTTTTGAAAACAGCCCAAATCAATGTTTGAATGTATAATGTGTACCTGCAGGTCTTACAAGCCCTTAGATATTAAATAATACACATGCAGCTTTTTCACATGGAAAATTGATGCAAGGCACTTCTCTATTAGTCTGATCTTTAGACTGTATAAGAATGGACAATGAATGGAGAAGATAGACAGCAAGAAACACGCAGTCATGTTACCATTACCATTACTTTCTATCGTGTGTCATTGCCGGGTGTCAGATTCTAATGATTGCTAAGTTTAAATTGAACTACATTTCTACTTAAACAGACCAAAGTAATTAAGAGATTAAGGGACAACGTGTTTCATGCAGTTAAAAGAAGTCTGTGTTAGTTTGAATTCAGTGTACAACACCCCCAAAGCCCCTATGGGCTCTCACTTCCAATACATTGTATTATATTTCACCAAATATGTTGCTGTAAAGGTCTTTGATACATTAGGGCCAGTGTTAAGTTCTGCTTTTATGAAAGAACTGATTCATACGACAACATTGGCGGTAATGCAGATGAATTATTATGGACTTGAAACTATATCTGAAGTCAAAAGATGAAACTCATGTGTCCTTGTCACCAATGTCCAATGAGTTGGTAAAAATGAACTTTAGTGGATGCGCTGTCACTTGCAGATATGTGAAAAGAACAAAGAAAGCAACATTTATAATGTGAGACCCATAGCTTGTATCAAGAGAACTTCAAACAAATATTACCAGAATGTACTTTTACTTTTTCACTCATAACAAACTAAAACAGCACATGTCATGATGCAGATGTTGTTGTTCTTCAATGGTCATACTGTAGTTTTAAACCAGATCTGCATCAGGGACAAGAAGCTCTTGAGGTTAAAAAGTAAACGTTGTGGGAGTTGTGCTCGCGCCCTGAGCCACGTTTCCCCACGCAGATGTGACGGGTTAAATATTCACTCTGACTTGAGGCTCACAGCGTCCTAGTTTGGAAAAGCTCCCAGCTGTGGAATCTTCAGTGAATCAGCCTCTGCATACACACTCACACATTTCACTGCAGCACAAGGGTCAAGCCCTGGCCAGAGGGGGCGCCCTCACCATATGGTAGATTTTGTTTTATTATTCTGACACTAAATGTACAAAGTCATCAGCAAAAATGCGTTTTCATTAGTTGGAGGAGATTTGTGCATCGCTTTGTCTTATTTATATATTCATAAATCTTTATTTTGATAAAGAAGACCATTACAAAGTAGACTTTCTTTATAGTCTCATTTTCAGTATATTCAATTGGGCTAAGTAAGGCCAGAGGCAACTTAAGTGCAGTGCTAATTTCATTTGTGCATTGTATTAATCCCACATAGCGCACATAGATTTGTGCGTTCACAGTAAAGTGACAGTTGAAGTATCTGGACTTTAAAAGGTTATAACTTCAAAACAAAAATTACTTTCATAGATTGGAAAAAAGATTTCAAACACAGACAGATTGAAGAGATAGTGTGAAAAAAATCAAAAGGAAAGATTGACATAAAAATGTTTAGCAACATTTTAAACGACCAAATCAGCCTCTGATTGGACCATTCTACTGTGACGCCAGTTACATAGAAAATAAAATGTCCTCAGTCTGAAAAAGCAGAAGATGAAATCCCACAAGATTAACATGGTTAACACAACAGAAGGAAATCACTTGATATAAAAAGGATCGTAAAAAAATAAATGGATTAATGGGAGGATTAATTAAATGACCCTGCTGGGTCTGATAGAAAACCTGCAGCCACAGCGGCCCTTTCTGGACCGGTTTGGACACCCCTGGGTTACGGGCACCGGAATTGTGTTGTTTTTGACAGTCCTAACAGTGGGCAACAACTCAGGAAGTGGAGTGTCTCGATGTGCAAACTTCTCGGCTGTAAGAATGGCACTGAAACCGTTTTGCCCGTAACCCATGGATAAGTTATTGCACTGTAAGAAAAGAAATGGGGCGTTACAACTGTACAGCTTTGGGCAAGTTTGTAAAGCTTGTGTGAAAGCATTCTATCCTCGTAAGTCTCATAAGCTACATGTACAGTAGCTCTTCAGTCGGTTGTGATTACATCTAAAACCACAAGAAAATAAGGCATTGCTTTTATGTAAAAAAAAAAATCTTTACCTTCAAAATTTTGGAAATTGGTGAATCTTTTAGCTATTAAAATAATCTATGGGCCAGAAACAAGAGTGAGGTCAATCGTTCGCAACAAGTAATCCAATACGGCGGTCGTGGTTTGCCCACCTTTTCGACCCAACTACCCACAATGCCATGCGTTCGAACCGGAAGCTCGAAACTCTTGATGCATGTATAACAATCCATCTATCTATTCATCGCTCTCAAAATACTTGCAGCCTTGTGTCACAGAAATGTCACAACCATCCGCACTCAGCCATTATACTCTCTCTCTTTCTGTTGGGACAAACAGAACATATTATTAGAAGAAGAAGATAATCCTTTATGCGTCCCACATTGGGGAAATATCAGTTCGATGAAACCACATGTATACATCAGGGCATACAGCATATTATTACTTCTGCGCTCCTGGTTGGGGAAAAGGTTTGGTACCCCAGCTTTAATAAGAAAATTGAAGTGTCTGAAGGAACTTGTGCTTATTTGGTCAACAATATTTTGGGATAAATGTATCTTTTCGTGTCTGAAGAAGGGTCAGCCTCAAAACATCAGATGAGGTTTGAGTGAAAACAAATTGGGATCATTCTATATTTTCTGACACAGCACTCACAATCAATTTGTCTTTCTCCACACAACATTTTAGTGTCAAAAAGCATTCATACAGTGTGCTGGTCCACTTCTCGACAGTCTACGGATCATACGCAGTTTTAACCTGTGTCTTATCGTGGAGGCGTCACTTTCTTCTCTCCGCAGAGACGAACCTCACATTCAACAAGGATGGTAGATAATTCCACATATATCTTGGTCACGCACTCAGATATATTTCCCAGTTCTCATTGATCCGATGCTTTTAATCCTCCTGCCTAAAGAAAAGAATTCTGATCCTTTCCTTGGAACAGTGCTGCTGCCCCTAGTGGTCTCTCCACCTGAAGGCAGCTGAAATGAGGACTGAATATTAACCACCTCCCAATCAGCGACTGCATCTGTGCCAGCAACAGATATGCTACTGCCTCCGGAAGATTCTTCGTCTTCATCTTCGTCTTCGTCTTCGTCTTCTCCGTCTTCTCCGTCTTCTCCGTCTCCGTCTTCTTCTTTGTCTTCTCTGTCTCCTTCTCCGTCTTCTTCTCCTTCTCCTTCTTCTCTATCTCAGTCTTCTTCTTCTTCTTCTTCTTCTTCTCTTTCGGAGCTGAGGAGCTCCTTCAGTGGAAGACTGAGACACCCTCAGTGCAAGAAGGAGCGCTACCGCAGGGCCTTTATCCCCACTGCTGTCAGACTGTACAATAAGTCACTTTAAGTCACTTACACTAGGACTGAAAAAAAATATATATATATATATTTAAAAAACCTGCACAACTATTGACACTGTTTCTTATTTGCGATTTTTATTGTACATAATATATCCTGCATTTATCATGTTTGCACACTTCTTCTTTTGCACAAAATGTTATTCTTCTTGAGTGATCCTATCCATGCTAGATGTGACATGTACATTTCTCCTGTGTGAGATCAATAAAGTCCATCTTATCTTATCTTCTCCTTCTTCTTCACGCTCTTGCTTCATAACGTCTAATTATAGTCATACAGCAATCACATATAATTGCAAGTTTTGTGCCAGATGCTTTTTTCTCCCCTCTCATTGTAATGTAAATGTCTCAAACATTTGGCTCGTGATGTCGACCAGTCGTCTTTGCAGCACACAACATTAGCCTCGTGTTCATGATAGTTTTGTTTTGTCACTGGGAATAAACTCCGAGAATCAACACGTGTGGATTTAACATATTAACATGTGGGCTTCTTTCTGTCAAGTGAGAAGGCCAACCACTATACGCCATCCTCCCTCACCAACTGAGATCAAAGGATGAGGAGAAAAAAGGTTTAGTCTGAAACACATGGGAGAAAATGAATTATTCCGACGAAATTGTTAATCTCGCAGACACTTCGAAAACGTCATAATATACACATCTCATTCCCTTAAGCGCATTTGTATCCATGTGTGACTGTGTTGCTCGAAGCACGTGGCTTACCCTCTCCCTCACTTTCTTCCTTTTCGTTTTAGGACGGTTGAGGTTAAACTTTGAAAGCAGGGTTTGTTAAATTCTAGATATGGCCCAATTATTATTTTATTTTTTTCAGGGCCGATATACCAATAGTTAGTAGTCAAGGAGGCTGATAACTGTTGGGCCAATATTTCATTTCATTATTATTGACCTTAATTTAAGCAGAAAATTCCCACTTAGATTTGCAGAGTGGTAGGGAAGGCAAGTTTATTTGTATAGCACAATTCACACACAAGGCAACTCAAAATGCTGAACAAAACAAGATAGCATTAAAATCATAAATAATCACACTATTTAAAAAGAGACATAGATACAAATATAAACATTGTCAGAGAAGAGGCCTGTCTCACAATTTCAGGAAGATTGTTCCAGATTTTAGCAGCATGAATCCTAAATGCAGCCTCCCCATGTTTAGTTCTGAGTCTGTGCCGAACAGGGTAAGGGAAACCATGCTACACAGAGAAACACTTGACGCAGGGAGGCCTGGAGTTGGATTTGAACCCTGTAATGTAAAAAAAAAAAGTCATGACTTATTTAAACGCCTGGATCGTTTATTCAACAAAACATACAACCAAAAACATAGCTGCTACTGTATAGACTGCAGAATTGGATGGATCAGTATTGTGCAGAAGACTAATACATACCCAGACTTATGATAATACTGGGTGCATGGAGTAGCATTCTTCGGTACATTATATCTGCCACTGCCAACTTAAAACTGGGGTAACTAACCTTTAATCCAATCCAAGCCACTTCATCTACTATAGCACATTTTACAAAAGAAGTTCCCAAAGTGACACATGCAAATAAAATAAGGAAAAACATACCAATTATACAATATATATCAATAAAAATAAAAATAAAACAGAAGAATAAATGAAACAGAGGACCATGTGGTGTTAAAAGCCAGAAAGTAAAAGTGAAGCTTTCCATATTCACCATATGTAATAAACAGAATAGTTCCAAGCTCTTGGTTCCATCACAATCTTTCACATACATGTTCTATATGGAGGAAAATAAAAGACCCCCCTCCATCAGCCAATCAGCTTTCACCCCAATGACTCACAGAGCTTTTCAAAAATGCACAATATAACATGTTTTCTAATAAGAGGAAGACAGAATGTTGTGGTCAGATTTCATCACAACCTTTTAGTTTTTGGTGGCAGTACTTTTTTAGTTTTACTTTCTGTTGCAACAATTACGTTAAACAAAAAAGTGACGTACCCGAGCTATTTGAATGACTGTATTCATCATCCTCTTGTAATAGATTAGAGATTCATAGGCAAATAAAAAATGAAAGCTGCCTCTGACACGTCTACAGAGAACTTTCCCTGATTCCAAATGTTCAAGGAATCAACACAATTATCTCAATAACCATTTTTGAAAAGATTCTGAAACTCACTATTCTCCACATTTCCATAGCCTTTGATGAAAATGCTCATAATACTCCCCTCTCTCCACATAGACACACATTACAGACCTATTAGAACTCTTTCCCTCTCCCTCTCTTTCCAGGTCAGCTGCCGTTGCGTAACAGCAGCTGGTGGCGGTCCGTGTCTGCTCTACATTGTTGTTACATAAGACAATTTGATGTTCGCTCTCCTAATCCCAACTGTGCGGTCGTGTGCACTCCTCCATGTGGGATTTTCCAGCCCGTGTCACCGTCCCATAAGCTGCGCTGCTCTCTGCACAAGAGGGGTCAGAAAGGCGCGCCATGGAGCACTTAGCTTTGGGACACGGCGTCTTCTCTCGCTTAAGCATCTTCTCTGATTTGCAAATGTAGCCCCAAGCTGCTGCGTGCAATACAATCATAAGAACTGTAGTGTTGCTGAGAACGCGGATGACGCTGATGCGATGATGTAGTGTAAGGCGGCTGTATAATACAGAGAGAAAATAGGACAAGAGAGTTTGCGTTTCGTCACATGGAATCCCGCTCTGCTTAGCTGTTGTTGATAATAAAAACAATGATAATAATGCATTGGTTTTATATAACGCTTTTCTGGACATTCGAAGACGATTCACATTATCATTATCCTTTTACTCCATACACGGTGGTGACAAACTACTACTGTAGCCACCGCTGCCCTGGGGCACACTGACAGAAGCGAGGCAACCAGTATGTGCCATCGGCCCCCCTGCTCACACACCATTCACACACACACCAGACTAGGCAATGTGGGAGAATGTCTTGCCTGAGGACACAACAACAGATACTTTTTAATCGCAGCCTCCCCACTGTGGCACCTGATGCTCCCAGAGGTCTCCCATCACAGTACTAACCAGGCCCTGCCCAGCTTAGCTCAGAAGTCTGACAGAATCTGGCTTTGGCATGCAAGTATTTTGTTGTGTGTTTGGATGCACAAGCAGGTCTAGCTCAGGTACAGGTTCAGATAAATGGCTGTATTTTTCTGGAGGCTCCAGGATTCATCCGGAAGTTCCTTTAGACCAGGGCATCAGGGCAGATATGGACTCGGTCCCCAAAGGGCCAGTGTGGCTGCGGGATTTCATTCCAACCAAGCAGGAGCACTCCAGACACCACCCATTTCCTCAAGTCCAGTCTTAGACCTGCACTCACCAGCCCTTTCTGGAACCAGTTTGACACGCCTGCTTTAAATGCATGCACCAAATGTAACTCAAGCCTTCTAGAAGTGTACGATAGTTTGTTTTTATGTGTTCATGATGGTGTCTATTTGATGTATTGTACATTTTTTATTTTTTATGTTGCGTATCTTGGGGATGTTCCCTGTTCTGTAGCACTCTGAGATTTCTCTGAAATGTAAAGTGCATTATAAATAAAATGTATTATTATTATTATTATTTTTAAAAGTTTGTCAATACTATATATTGTGAAATTGTTGCGTGTTGTTCATATTCATCAAGTTATATAACACTATTTGGTTGAAAGGAAG